>JAVQKC010126957.1:0-23440 GCA_036025475.1 Philypnodon macrostomus
GCACTGGATTATAAGGCGCACTGTCAATGAATGGTCTATTTTCAAACTTTTTTCATATATAAGGCGCACCGGACCATAAGGCGCATTAAGCGAAACAAAACAGTCAGACAAGTCAGTCAAACTTTGTGTTCACAATAACTCTCAACACTGTTCAAACGTTAATGGGCGTATTCACAATAACTTTTAACCTTGTTCAGTTGTAACACGTAAAAATGATATTGCCATTTTGGGGTCATATATAAACACTAATAATAATACACAACTAATATTACGATGAAGCATAGTACCAGTATGTATTACTATGTGACGCTCCTGACTCCCGGAGCATTGTAGTTTACCGAAGTCACACCAAAACATTTTGACGGAGCGCCTTGAGCGCCGTGTGACACAAAATTGCTTGGAGGTCAGTAAGCACAACCAGAATTAATCCATATATAAGGCGCTCCAGATTATAAGGCGCACTGTTGGTTTGTGAGAAAATTAAAGGCTTTTAAGTGCTCCTTATAGTGCGTAAAATACGGTACTCTTTTCTACTAAGTAACTAATCGCCCCTTAGAATTATAAGGTTCCATTTGACATTATTAACTTTATGTACATATTCCTATATTTGGATACCTACTCTTTATAATAGAAAGTGTTTTGTTGAGTTTTATGCATTTTTGAGCTTTTTATAGGATATGTAAAAATATAAAGTTCTATCTGTAATATCAAGTCTTGATTTTTAAAGTGGATTTACTCAACAGTAGTCAGAACCATATAATTCTAAGGGGACGACGTGTTAAACCCATTAGATAGGAAAAACCCAATTATGTCTATGAGTCAGTAAATGGCATGGCAAGACTCCCACAGCTTGCCACATCTGAAGGTTCACCACCAAGGTCTGCATTTAGAACAATTGTTATAAAATTTCGTTCCACACCACATTATTAGTCTTCTGAACATAAGCAAGTGACTCATCGGCTAAAAGAAAGAAAAATCCTTATAAAATCACATTGGCCCCATGTCCTTGTACAATACACCACCATCCACCCAATACGTGTTCTCTTGAACTCGTGCCATTTCCATTTTTGCTCTCATCTGTCACACTTCAAGTGGCTGCATCAGTATTCCATGATTTCTTGTTAAGGACTTGGATCATTGTTCGTGGGCCTAAATGTTCTGCGGCTCTTTGCTTCAGCCAGAAACTCCAACTGTTTGGCTGGCACCACATTCCCGGCTCGTGTGGTGGTACATTAGCACACTTGAGTTGGTGTGGTTGGATCTGTTTAGCGGTGGGACATCGGCCATCGCTTCTCTCTCATGTAGTGCTGCTGTAAATGCTTTGGTGTTTGACTGATGGGTTTGTGATATGCCTGGCAGTGCTACTCTGATGAATACTGGTGTTTGTTTGAAGCATGTCTTGGTGATGTGGAGGGGATGTGGGAAATGAAGGAAAGAAGCCCTGACAGCTACTGCTACAAGGAAGTCAGTCTATGTGAGAAGTTAAAGAGGTCATGGGCAGATTATTCATCACAGATTTTCTGAACTCGTCTGGCTTGACCAAACATTTTTTGTTAGGTTGCAGTCAGGGAGTATTGTGAAACTGACAGCTTGGATTTTGACTCTGTGGAAGGGAGCGGATAGTTTTCAACAGGTACTTCAAATTACACCATGCACTACAGATGATAGACAACATGAAACAGAAGTGTGTAAGCTTAGTCAGGATATAAGCTATGCATCATCAGTGTTTGGGTGCATTAAATTCCTCATACATCATCCAATAGGCCAATACATACTACAAAATAAATGAGCATATGCCGTACCAAAGAAGGTATTCATACCACTGGAGGTACTCATACCACTGAAAGTATTCATACCACTGGAGGTACTCATACCACTGAAAGTATTCATACCACTGAAGGTACTCATACCACTGGAGGTACTCATACCACTGGAGGTACTCATAGCACTGAAGGTACTCATACCACTGGAGGTACTCATACCACTGGAGGTACTCATACCACTGGAGGTACTCATACCACTGAAGGTACTCATGCCACTGGAGGTACTCATACCACGGAAGGTACTCATACCTTGTCTACATTGTCAAAAAGTGACATCACTTCAGTCTTTCATCTCACTATTTTCTGGTCTTTTTCCTTACACAGTACATCTGTATGTGCCTTCTTTGATGTGAGGCACTATTAGCATCGCTACGTTACAAAAATTCTACATTCTTCACGTCTCTTCCATCACGCATTTCCCTGGTTAATGCATTCTTCTTTTCCTTAACACATTTATTTTGGCAGTGCTGAGCGAGCTGGTGCCTGTTGGAGCTATACCACGTATCGATTGTTGTGGGGGGAATTTGATGCTGTTGTGCCAGTGCTCTCCTCCTCCTGCGCTTGGGCCCCGGGGGACTTTTAAATGGAAACACATTACTATGAATCACACGGTGGGGAGGCTGTGGTGATTGATAGCATTGCTTACCATTTGCTAGTCACTGTCTGCAGATAAGACCCTGAATTTATGGAGTATTGGAAATCCTTGCTTTGGCGACCCAAGGATTACGTTGAGGAATGCCCCCCGCCCCCGCCCCCGGTGCTGCCATGGGAGCGGCACGGTTAACAGCTTAAGTGGAAGGCAAGGGGCTCCTTTTATTGTTTATTAAAAATCATATTTATTTATTTTTTTCCCTAAGCAGCGGTGCTACTGTAAATGGAAGAGTGTTTTACAGTTTGGCTCGCCGTCTAAGTGCCTCTCACTAAAGCATTTGCTCACCTTAAAAAGACCGTTGCAAATCAGGGAGAGGAGGAAATGGACTGGGGGCCGCACCAAGGTCTGTCCTGGGAGTAAGTGAGTGAGTGTGTTGGGAGATGTCCAGCATAAGTGCAATAAGGAACCAACTACAGAGGCAGTACATTAGAAGTCTTGAATGCTAGATGGCACTATTATATTTAGCACTTCCAAAAAAAAGAGGTTATGGAGTTAAGATTTTGGATGTTAGGTGGGGTACTATGTGGACAAGCATCAGTGATTTGCAGAGTTGACACAAAAAGACTCTTTGATTCAGTCTTTTCTATTTATTGTGCATGTCATGTGCCTCTCAAGCATATGGGCTTTGGACCACCTAAGGTTCATAGTTGCTGAAATTTGGGAAATATAATGGAATAAATGCATGTATTTTTCTGCATTTGACTGGTTCTTCTATGGCTAGTGGAGCAATTGTCATGAGAAGTTAGCTACTGGATATGACCCTTCTCTGAGACAGGACCTAAGGTAGGAGAATGTGCAAACTCCCACACAGAAGAGTCTGTGAATTTAACATGGGATCTTCTTGTGAGGTGATAATGCTTATACCACACCATTTTGTCAAAAACTAAATAAGTGTCACTCAAACAAGCTAGTCCTGTATAATTAATGTGGAAAGACGCTCCAATGATGTTCATCAACAGCTGTCCATAAGTAATATTGAGAATATGCTAATAGGGAAATTATAAAAGGCCTGAATTATGCATGCTGGGTCTGTAAGTGTAATTGTGTATATGCAAATGTGATTAAACATTAGCATTAGTCATGTCTTAATCAGAACTCTGTCAGAATAGAAAAAATAATTAGAAGTAGACTTGAACTCAGCAGAACCTTGTCAGTCAGCTGTCAGTCTGTCAGAGGCTGGAGCAGAGGTGAAACAACGAGAAGGGAATAATCTAGAAGCCTGAGTGTTTTTACTATTCACTCTGTGGGCAGTTTCAGGCAGTGCAATTGACTCCAGTCACTGTAACTGAGAAGGATGCATATGTGTGTGAATTAACCAGTCTGCATATTGTCTTCAAAACAAAGTGTATTGATTATTTTAGCAATTTTCTACGCGGATCAATAATGTTATCTAAGGCTAAGTCAATACCAACTCTAAAGAATATCTTGCAAAATACCCTGATCACTATTACATAAATCTGTGGAACCCTGTAGTTGGGATGCAGGAACCAACACCAGACTGACTGGTCCAGAGAGGGGCTTTTTAATAAGTTGTTACCCAGTTTTTTTAAGCAGTTATATGGTAAGGCACACTGATGTCCCTAAAGAGATTTTAAGCTATGACGTTGGTCAGGACTCAGGAATAGTTGGAGGATTGGCCCATTGTACATGCTTTAGGTTGTACTGAGGAGGAGTTGTCATAAACAGCTCCAAACCTCCACTGTAAACATTGTAATCTTGAGCTTGAGAGTTTTCACTCAATCCCACCCTTCCAGTGTCACTGTCACTGCCTGGGTACATTTTTCTAATGCCTCAGAATGTGAATGCCTCTGTGCAAAAAGTTTCCCCAATCACCATAGACCCTTTAGCTGGCCCAAACCAGCCCTGTGTCCCCTGATAATACAGTATATGGACATTGCCAATTTATGGACTGAAAATGAATTTCTGTCATACAACTTTCTCTCCAATAGTGAGTTGTGTTCTATTTAGATATTTGCTCCCTTTATATATAATGTTTGATATGTTTAATGTGTGTAATTCTGTATCGAGAGCTTGTCCAGCTACTGCTACGGTTTTGATGCACAGAGCTGTTTAGAGTTCCTTTTTTTATAGAGGTGTATTAGTAACGGGTGATCTTTACAGAAGGGCTAATGCATGTATATTCACGGGCTAATGCATGTATAGTATATGTATATGCTGCATGTTTTATGTCCCCTACAGTGGGTGCTTGATGTGCTGCGGTCCTATTTACAGAAATGCAACTTAATTCTCCCTGACACAAAGCCAATGGAGAGTGGATTGTTTCTCAGCTCTACCCTCTCCCTTGTTTCATCAGCAGATCTACAGTGATGCTGATAGGGGGGCTGTGTTAGACCCCAGCCGTGAGGGAAATAACTGTCAAGTCCTCTATACACAGAGGTACAGGACACAGGGCACCCCATCACATCTGCTCCCTTAGAGACTTATTACTGGCAAGACCGAGACCAGAACTGCTAATTAATTTTGAGAGTGTCAATATTGGTTTTGATGCACCGGAGAAACCGCATTGTGCCATGGGAGGAAGAGGAAGAGGAGAGCGTAGGAAGAGCAGAGAGATTGACATGAGTGCATTAGCTTCGTCAAAGATTCACTACAAACACAGCCCACTACGATGCATATATATGTGGTACCTCACTGCTTCTCTGCATGTCAATCATGATGGAGCTTTCAGAACTGTGAGTTATTATACTGCCTCTAAAAAACATAGGAAAGTACAACACAGACTCAAGGGATGCAAAAAGTGAAATGGTTTCAGTGGCTGGAAATTTAGAATTAAAGAATTGAATACACAATACAATACTGTAAACAAAAGCAGGGTCTAGTCTTTGGGTGGAAGCATCAGGTAAAAGAGCAAGTTATCTGCATTAGATCAATGTCGCTGGGGAAACCTGGCAGGAGCAGTGGGCAGCCGGAGTGCAATGCCCAGGGACCCATCTCCAGATCTTGAGGCTCTTGGTCAGGATATGAAGGATTAATCTATTGTGCATGTTTTAGGTTAATGGGGGGAAATCAGAGTACCCAGAGGAAACACACCCAGTAATGAAACATGAAAACCCTCCACAGAAAGGCCCTGCAGCCTGGTCGGGAACTCCACCCCCTGTGTTTCTTGCTGTGAGGCAACAGTGCTTACCACTGCACCACTGTTGCCCACTAAATCACACTGCCAACCTTGCTACAGAGTTTACTGGTTTTAAATGGTGGTTGGGGATGTTTACATAAATGTTGCTTCTCTGTCAGCCTACCCTGAGCACATGTGGCTAGTGGCTTACCAACTGGTGCAGTTTTATCTCTTATAAATAGTTATAATTATGCCAAAAATATGTCAATGAATCACCACTGTTTCTGTAATTTGTCAGAAATATTTTTGTTGGCATGGCTGCAACGTCTGGTTACAGAGGTAGAATACTCCCGTGTGCAAATGAGTAAAGAAGTGAATAAATACCTTTTGGTGTGTTGAAACGTTCTATATAAGACCACATGCATTTTGATTTGAATTGAATAGTTTCAGATTTTATATCTATACATAATTATGTTTTTCAATGAAACGCTCCGCAAGATTAACCAACACAGTCCGCTTATCATAATTAGCTCTTTTAGACAATGTTTGTTGTTGGAATGAGCAGATGGTGCAAATTTAATTACACTGAATTATTATTGACCTTATAATCCTACAAATGAATATCTTGGTCCATTGCTATTATCTCAGTCATAACTGCAGGCATCTCACTGCTCTGGGTCAGTGTGTGAACACTCCAGGAAAAAACAAGAGATTAGAGTCTGCCAAGTCCACATTGGTTCATCAACTCTTCAATTGCACATTAATATGCAGTGGACTATTTTGATTTCTTTAAGGCCCAAGATGCATGTAGTACTGCTTTAGTAACTGAACTGCTGAATAAAATATACCATGAGCAACTCAATGTCTTTGGCCTTTAGAGAACCTGCAGAATGTAATGTAAAACACAAGAGTGAATATTTGAGAGGACATGGATGATTTGACACCTTGCCCCCTCCCACACAGGGTCATTGGCATTATTAAAAAAGTCAGTCTTGTACCAAAGTGTAAAAGACCCAATATAAATGTGTGCCACACCGGTCTGACCTCTGAATGTTAGTCTGGAGCACATTTTACAAGGTTGAGTTTAATTCAACAAGTCATTTCGTTGATGGATTAATAATGTGCGTAGGGCTGAGGACAGAGCTATGTCACGATACAATATGGAAAGATGTTCTGGTTATTGTTCTACTGTTAAACAAAAGATTTCCAAGACTTGACTGTTTTACCAACAGCAATTGAAGGGACAACATACAATACAACACTCAAATTGAAAAGGCTTTCTGCAAGATTTTGGAGTGTTTTTGATTAGATTTGTGCCCTTTCATTCTGTAGAGCATTTTAGAGGTCATGATGTTGGATGTGAAGGCCAAACCTTGGTCATGTTGTTCTCTAATCAGTGGCATTGAAAAAAAAACTCATAACAGCCTGAAGTCTAATGGACCTTATAAAAGAAACTCTTCATGGTTCATAGCATAGCATTTCATGGAACCTAATCCTAACTTTTATGTTAGTAAATAAATAATTTTCTAAAATGTCGAAATCCATTTGACCAAAAACTTTCTTAACTTTATATAACTCTGTACTGTTACTGGTGAAAAGGTCACTATAAAACTGAACATGAAGTAGAAATAGTATCTACTTTGGTTTCTAAATATCATCCATTCTTAATACATACTTAATTGAAATATTGAAGTATTCTTGGATTTTTTTTTTACATTCTTACCATTTTTGAGTTCTGAACTTCCCTGTTAGCGTACAATAGCAGCCACAAACTTGTCACATTCGCCCCCATTCCGTTTGAACCCATGACCATGCCATGACCTAACTTGAGTGACATTTAGCGACCATTCTTACTGTTACCGAGATAGACTTTGAATCAAACCACTTCTTTCTCAACCTGCTTCGTCTCCTCCATTTCTTTTATAAATTGTGCAGTGGGCCCATGGTATCGGCTTGAAACTAGGTCCCGGGCTTCAAATAGCAGCCTTGTGTGTCCCAAGGGGTCCCCCAGCAGCAGAAAGGCCAACAGAAACACTCCACACTTCCACCACAGAGTGAAAGATAGAGGGCGAAGTGTTTGATGGAAATTAATATTTGTCATTTTGCCGCAGCAGACGAAGCCCTCTGGGTACATTGTTTGAATCCGTTTCTGTTTTTGAAGATATCACCTGTGTTTTCAAAAGGATACAGCCGGGGACTATAGAGGAGCTATGGGACACAAGCTATTTCCACTTTTGTTCCAAGTCTGGATCCTGTTATTGCTGCAGTGAAGGGTGAAGTTTGGTATGGTGGTTTTAGAAGTGTTCGGTTAAATGAGCTTGCTAGGTACGAGTAAGTTGGTCAAATTTGTGTCTTTATGTAGCGATGCAGGTGGCATTAGGCAGAGAAGTGTGGGATGATAAATTGCTAAATTGGTAGAATTGGTGGGTTGTGAAATTCTGTAGCATTGCTTTGGGTTATGTTTTCAGACCCCCGAAAAAATGCATTGGCTTAAAAATGACTTAAGTGGTTTTGTAACAATTTACTGTAGTTCTTATCTTAATGAATAAATAAATAAGTGATTTTCAGTAAGAACAAATCTTACATGAATTGTTATATTTGAGGTTATTGTATTACATTACAAGTGTCATACATAAATCATAATCATGTTTTTATTTTGGTGGTTAATTGAATTTCAAGTGCTAACATGAGAAAAAAAAATAAAAAAAATTTTAACTGAACTTTTTTTTAATTATTTAACCCTTTTAATAATCATTTTTCCAAAATCCCGAGATAATGAAGTGGTTATAACAAGAAAACATTATTGTTTTCCCAAAATCCCAATAAAAATAAATAAATAATAAAGTAAATACAAAATAAAATTAAAAAACTATATAAAAAAAGAATAATCTTAGGAAAACTAATAAAAAATAAGTTTATGTCATCTTAGGGCTTCCATAGAATATGATTCATGTATAAATATTTTTCATTTTATTTGATTATTTCCGAGACAGACAGACATTATACAGTAAAAATAAATAAATAACTGGAATAACTTTTAAAATGCCCAAGGCTATTGCTTCAACCTAGGGTAAATGTTCCTTATTGTGACAAACCTCGGACAAAATCCTGACTCTAGACATCAAGATTTCTATTATTTTTTTTAATTCAGAAATATGCCTAAATGTGGCAGCATCCTTTGAACATGCAACTTCACTAGCTTCCTAACTAAAACCACACTCTGATGAAAACAGGTGTAAAATAGTTTGCACAGATTCAACTGCATGTCTTACATTGTCTTGCCCATGATGGAGAGAGCTGAACAGCACCACACACAGACAGTGGATTTGACGTGTTCATTATGTCTGCCACCGTCACACTTTACATGACAAAAAGCTCATTTCCACTGCAATAAGGCGCGTGTCACATGTCGGCCCACTGCCACTCCACAGTCTTTTTCATTCTGTGGTTTTTATACGAGCGAGAGTGAGACAGTGCTCAACTCAAGGATATCCAATTTGACGCAAAATGACTTCAGTGGCGCTCTGTCATGTCGAATGTGTCGTATTGTTAGTCGGAAAATGGGATCAACAAATAATAATGTCTGCGTCAACAAGAGGGAGTGTGAGAAGGCTGTACAGACAGGAGCAGATGGAAAAAAATGAGGATTGTCAACAAAGAGAAAACAGTTAGAGAAAGAAAATTGCTAGTTATTGACTTTATTCCAAAAAAATCAAATAATTATCTCTGAGTCTGAATCTTTCCTGTGTGATGTGGGCTTGTAGAAGAACCATTAAATCTAATTTCCCCATGTGAACATGAATGTGAGAGTGAATGGTTGTCTAGTGTGTCTGTAAGTCCTGCCACTGTCCAGGGTGAACCCATAGTTTCTCTTAGAGCCATTGTTGCTAGGACATGGTGGTAGCTTCTGGAAAAAGCAGATGCCTCGTTATGTCACATTATAATAATAGTAATATAAATAATAATAAAGCATAGTATTTATATAGTGCTTTTCAGGACACTCAAAGACGCTTTACAATTGCATTATTCATTCATTCCATACACTGGTGGTGGTAAGCTACTTATGGTTAAGTGTCTTGCCCAGGGACACACCTAGAGTATGGATGGGAACTTGAACCGGTAACCCTCTGGTTGCAGTGTGAGTGCCTGCACCGTTATGTTATGATGATGTTCGAATTCGAATTCTCTCCATGCCAGCATCAGCCTTTGAGAGTTTGCATAAGTGCTGCCATAGTGTCCTTCCTTATCCAACCGTCTTTTTATCCAGACATCATGTAATCTCCTAGAAGAACAAGTTCAGGTGTGCATGAGCCTAGGTAATAGCATCAAAACCCCAACTCAAATTAGAGCAGAAATGATTTAACTCATTTACGTGAGAGATTCTTAGTAACGGCCTTTCTACACTCTTTCTTACACAATTGCTTGCACTATGCAGTCCACAATCACAGACTGGTGGTGGTAATCTACTTACCACTGCCACAGCTGCCCTAGGGTAGTCTGCCAGCAGACACAACCATGGTACAGCTTGGAGCTTCATTCAAACCACCAACCCTCCAGTTATAAGAAGCCTGCTCTACCACTGAGCCACTGCCGTCCCTATATTTTCACCTCTGATTTTTCCTTTTTGAGCTCTGCAAAAGTCCAGACAGTCCTTCTTTTTATCCTTCCATCGTCCCTGTCGCAACAATAATCTTTATGCAGCACATCTAACACTTCACAATAGACTCAACATTAAAGCTTGACGCTCCATTGGCTGCTAAAGCTAAAACAATTTGACTGATGCTAAATTAGGAGAGCCATCACGGTGTGCTGAAAAGTGTGTGTGATCACCGATGATTTATATCTGGCTCCGTTAACCACCAGAGACTTTGAATTTCAAAAGCCATCCCGGAATAACAGCAGCTGCCATTGTGTGCTGAATCTCGTCTTTTTTTTTTTTTTTTTGATGTGCGAAGATCACTGTGCCCGTTGAGCAGCCTGCCATTAATCCGACTTGACTGGCGCCGTGATCCAAGAGAACGGCATTAAATGTGAGATGACAATTTTTTACAAGGCGTCCTCGACATTGTGCCCTATCTCTGTGGGCTTTTGAGCTTCTGATGCACGTACACTGGCTCAGATATGGTTGTGAAGGGTAGAACACACAGAGAAGATGGATTCAAGGGGCTAATGGCAAATATAGAGATTTATAAAAGGAAAGATTAGAGTTCTTGCAGGATTTCTAAGGTGAAATGAAATGGAGGTTGTGGGTTCAGTCCCTGGGTCGAGACTTTCTGAGCGGAGTCTCTGTGTCATTGTGGGTCCTCTAGTGAAGGAATCTGAGAATACAATCCGATAATGGAAATGTTGATGAAAACTGAGATCAATGAGAACAATTGGTAGTATAGGCCAGACTTTTAGAACACTTCTTGTTTTGGGCCATTTTTCAACTTTATTTGATAAGACTACTGTCTGACTGACCAGGGAGAAGATCATCATCATCATCATCTAAACAGCTCCAGATATGGCTTTAAACTAAACAGCAACAGATTTATTTTCTCAAAGTGCAGCTTTTTGCAAATGATGGATGCTGAAAGCGATGATGTAACAGCCCCTGTCTATAAACAGCTATTGGCTAAAAGGTTTCTGAGTCTTGGCTGACTGGCAAGCTTCATACAGTCATATTTAGACTAGTAACTGTCAGGGGTATAAGTAGAAAGGATTACTTGAGCATTTAATTTGTTTCCTGTTGTTTTCAGTCTAAACGGCCCTTAGTTATGTCAAATAAGGTTCATATTTTCCTAGCCAGAGTACACTGTAGACAGGCAGAAAACCACTTCAAGCGTATCTTTGCAAAGCTCCTGGTCGCAAAACAGTTTTGACAATATTATTAAGAGCTAAATTTGGCTATTTTTCTCCTATTTCAAACAACCTGGGTCTATATAATACAGTGCTGCCCGTCTCCTTACCAACACTCCAACATGTTTCGATCACATAACCCCTGTTTTCCAGTCACTACATTGATTACTGGTACATTTTAGGGTTGATTTGAAGCTTTTCATTTTTGTTTTTAAAGCAGTATATGGCCTAGAACCAGACTCTTACTTTCGGCCATCAGTCTAAAGCTCTACGATCGTTTGCACAACAGTTTTAAGAGGTCCCTTTGAGCACATATAAACACTGGGGTGCTCATGATTTGCTGTGGCTGGTCCCAAAATGTAGAACAAGCTACCTCCTGAATTACCCTCCATCATAGATTTTGCACTTTTTAAGACTCTTTTATTACACTTGGCTTTTAACTAGTGATGCACAGATATATTGGCCCAGCATCGGTATCGGACAATATTTACAATTTTGACTGATATCGGTATCGGCCTGAACAGATGGCTGATTTTAATCTGTTGTTCTTACAGGATCATTTCTAATATTTAGGGTCAGAAACAGCCAGAGAGAGAACTTTCAGGAGACATAATCAAGATACTATTTACGGATTATCAAATACAATTAAAGCTGTTAATTATATGTTGATTTCTTTGTTTCCAAAAAAATATATCCTACTAAAAATATTGGTATCGGAATCGGCCAATTTGGTAACTGAAAAATTGGAATCGGTTTTATGTGTTGGTATTTAAATTTGTTATATATTTATATTCTATGGTTTGAAGTTTTTTTCTGTATTTTATCACTAATATGAAGCACGTTGTTCATTGCTGCTAAAGCGATTGATTGACTTAAATTGACCTGTTCTTCTCTCACATGCAGACTACTGGACGTCCTACCTTACCCATTTTCCTACGCTGCTTTTGTTCTTGCTCTCATGCCTTCCAAATGTATCCAGCTGTTGGTCTAACGTCAGCCTCAAAGAATCAATCAGACATATTTTAATGAGCGCAAAGCAATCAGACAAAACAACAACTTCTTACTGTACAATTTTGCTCACACTGATGTATTTTCTTCCAAAATGTGTAAGTCTGAATTGCTTTGCACTTCCCAAATGGCCTTGCCTGGTTTTGTTGAATACCATTGGTTTCCAAATCACTCTTTAGATGGTTCAGTGCAGTGCTATGCTATCAATCTTGCATACCCCATTATAAGCTATAATATAAATAGCTTTTCAAAGAATTTACTGCTACTGTAAATTCACATTGAACTTCATACAGTTGATGATTGCATTATATTCATTTTCTGGGAGTGGCTACATTTGCTAACCATTATGCCAGGAAAAAATACACATATCTGATATTATATAAGTCTGTGCAAACACACCTTTCTAATTATTTAGGGCTGGGACTGGCACAAAGTGATTCAAGCCGGACTATAGGCGAGGAACCCATCAGGGTATACAACAAGCCTAATCTAATCTTCAATTCAATTAACTTTAAATCCTAAATGTGATGTCGTTTCAGGTGGCCATAGATACAGTATACGCTCTGAACAGCAAAAGGTAAGACTCTGTCCCTGCATGAGTCAACATTTGAATTTTAGTGTAGAATACATGAGGAGATAGCTGCCAAAGCCATACGCGTAGAGGAAGACCAGAGAGGAGATTTATGGATGTAGTTCAAGAGGTCATAGTATTGGTTTGGTGCGATGAGGATGCTGGGAATAGGGTTAGCTGGTGGCAGATGATTCGCTATTGCAATCCCTGAAGAGTGCAGAGGTTGGAACTTGATACAAAATGACTTACTCAATTGTATTGTACTGAGAATTATGACACTCCCACAGGAACCCTGAACATGGGCAGAGTTTAGCACTTCACATCATTACTGTTGACCTGAACCTCCTGATGGAAAAGTGCATCCTCTGTGTGTAAATCTTGTGTATGTGGCCTGTATCAGTGTGACTGCCAAAACAGATGGTCTATTGTGCTCTTTCTGTCTGACTCTGTTTGTCCCTCTCCTCCGGTCCCCTCAGTCTCATCTTGTAAGCCTTTAATGATAATTAGCTGCGTCTCCAGCCTCTGACACTGAACTGATCTGAAACCGTTGATTTTGAATACTGCACATGCTGTAGGGGAATAGATACAGGTTATGCTTTACAATTACGGACGCAAAAGCTTGTGGTAAAAAGTTAAAAGGTATATCCAAATATTATATATAAAATATTGCCCTATATACATATACTTCCAATGTTCTACAAGTTTATCAAACAAAGAAAACAATGACAATGTACAATTTGAGATTGTAATTTGTCTCCATTGAACAAAGACAGGCAGTCATAATAACGATCAATAATAACATTGTTGACATTACAGCAATCAATATATGTATTAGGCCCTTTTTAAATAAATTCATTTTAGCCTGCTCTGGCAACAAGCAAGAGAAATTATGTATGGTAAACTTTATAGTTGGGAGATGTGTTTTAAGGTTGGTATAGAGAGGACTCACATACTGGAGCACTCCATGCAAACTCTTAACCCTCGACGTATCAAATACATAAAATACATTTTGAACTTGTTTTTTGACCAAAAATATAATTGTGCACCAGTACTTGACTAAAAGCCTCTAAAAGCCTCCCAGGTTCAGAACAAAAGCAGAATAGCTTTGAACTTCTTAGTCACCCCCAGAGGTAAGAACAGGGTTGGTCAGAGTATAAATGTAAAGAGTTGGTCAGAGTATAAATGATGCATTAACAGAGTCTGATAGTCTACACATACATCTGTACATGAGGTTACGGAGCACAGCAACACAGGTTGGTCTAGTTCTGAGGCAAATATTCTGTCTCAGCAGTTCTCAATCAATCAAAAAGTACCACTTTACACAATATTTGCCCAAAGAACCAATTTATTATATATATAAAGTCTCTCCCTTAGTCTCCCTTAGTCAATCTCAGAGACTTTTCCTCCAAATATTACACACTAATTTTTAAATTAAGCTCTTATCATAAAACACTACTTGAAATGCAATCATTATATTTTGTGCCATGATGTCTTATTTAGATTATTTTAGAATATGTTTTTAAACTGGTCTGGTCTTAAACTGGTCTCGATGTGCCTTTGTCTTGACTTGGGCCCTAAAAGTCTTGGTCGTGGTTCAGTCTGGTCTGGGACAGATCTCGGTCTCGGACTACTGTGGTCTCGGACTGGTCTTGGTCTCGAATAGTCCGGTCTTGACCACAACACTAATATACAGTATACGATTGTTGTGTTTACGTGTACAACTGAACTTAAAGTTAAGGAACAAGAGATACAAACAGGAATTACAATCTGCATTTTGAACATTCCAGATCCACCCTTAAACCTTGTCCCGAACTCATCAGTCTGATAATGCTGTATCACAGAATGGCTTGCCCTCTGTGCTGACACCAGATGTACGTGTTAATAAGCGAGCTGTTGCATCCTAATGAGGACTCACTTTATTGCTTGTGTCAGGAGCTGGAGAAAGGTCAAACACTTGGGGATGTACCATCTGAAGAAGCCATTAAATTTTATAATTGGGTCGAATACAAATGCAGTAATGAGTGTCTTATTGACTCATACCTGATCAACTTTTTGACTGAGTATTCTGTAGATGCATGCCTTGGTGGTTACAAAACAAATAAAAAGTGATTGATTGTTTAAGCATAATGTCAAAATGGATATAGTAGGTATATATAGGTCAACTGGGGAACAACATTTGAAAGTGAATGCTTTTCTATCTAGGTTTCAGCCTGGTTCAGGGGTAAATGCTCTTTCCATCGAGCCACAAGTATGCCTTGCACCAATTATGGTTATTCAGATGCATTGTTATACTGACAAAATAAAAGGAAGCCAAGTGAGCCATGTTTTATATTGGTTTATCCAATGAATCATTTTTTGTTTGTTTTTTTATCATACATGTATAGATTAACATAAATTAACTCGCATGTACAGATGAACTGGATGTTCTACACATCCCATATAGAGACTTAATGTGTGTGTGTCTATAGTGCCAGTCTAGTTCAGGGGTAAATGACCAGTGATCCCTAGTAGTATCTCCTTGTGGTAATGAATTAACCATTAATGGCCACCTGTGCCTGGAGGTAGTACTGTTGTTATGTGTTTCCAATGGAATTTTGTTAGACCCTGAGACAATTTTCCCTAAAATTATCTGAATGAATCACACTTTACTTAAACTACTTCTAGACTCACTTCAGTGTCATGGCAACCTTTTGATAGCCAACCCACTCTTCCTCCTTAGCCACTGCCACCCCAAAGGCTTAAGCATTTCCACGCTATTATCACAGTCTAGTATTGGAGCTATATGAAGAAGTTGGCAGCAAACAAATTCTCATGTATGCTATGTCTGACATTTGTTTTTTATATTGGAAATTTACAAACATGAAAAATGATATGTCGCTGTGAGGTATGTGTGTGTAGGTGGAACCTGACTCCCTTCTGTAGCCATTAATCTCCTAATTTGTCCCTTTTTAGGCTCATCAGTTCTGTGTGCACTTTGGCAGTGGGTGGGTTCACTTACTATTCACAACATAGAAAAGGACAGTATCATGTTGCAGTAACAGTTTTTGTAAGCAATTACAATCTCTGGGAGAAGTCTGCATGTCCTTGACCTGTTACCATGGTTTCTCTCCCTGAAACTTCAGATTTCTCACACAGCCCAAAGACATGCATGTGTAACTAAACAGAAAACCATTAGCTCTCACATTGATTTACTAGGAGTAGTTAGTCAATGTGAGAACTAACTAACATTCACACTGAATGCAGTACATGTGTGGATCGGTTTCCATAAGGTCAGTGTAGTCTGTGTGCTGTGTGTGTATGTGCAGCCTGTGTGTGTATGTGAAGCCTGCGTGTGTATGTGAAGCCTGTGTGTGTACGTGAAACCTGTGTGTGTATGTGCAGCCTGTGTGTGTATGTGCAGCCTGTGTGTGTACGTGAAGCCTGTGTGTGTACGTGAAACCTGTGTGTGTATGTGAAGCCTGTGTGTGTACATGAAGCCTGTGTGTGTATGTGAAGCCTGTGTGTGTATGTGAAGCCTGTGTGTGTATGTGAAGCCTGACTGTGTATGTGAAGCCTGTGTGTGTATGTGAAAGCTGTGTGTGTATGTGCAGCCTGTGTGTGTACGTGAAGCCTGCGTGTGTATGTGAAGCCTGTGTGTGTATGTGAGGCCCATAGTTTCTGGGATAGGCTTCAGTCCCCATCACCCCTAAGCTGAATAAGATGAATGACTGTGTATTAAATGTTCTCATATTTCTGGCACACTTTATAAATGAGTTCCCAGAAAGGATCCACAGTAACACGGGAAGGACTTGCTGACTTTGTTTTGGGGGGGGATACTGTACTAAGCAGAAGCACCACGGTGCCCCCATATTTCAGTTATATTGAGTAAAAAGCCCATGTTGAGGTGAGGTTGAAGTACATACAAAATGAGTTCAAAATTACATGATTTTGATTGCACAGAGTAGGACTGGATATACTTGAGAAATTGTACACCCATCACCGTAATGTCCAAGGAGGTGACTCATTTTTAGTCATTCGGTTTTACTGCAGTCGCCTGAAGGCATCGTCCAGGTCCAGCTGATTGTCTGAGTCTTTCTGAGGAGGTCATTAAACAGAACAGTGCCTCATTAAAGAGTTACTGTGACATTCAGACTTTAGAGCAGTGTTTTGGCTCCAACTCTGTCTCCATGACATGCTGTCACATCACTGAAGTTTAATAGCTCTATAGATGATGAAGTTGGGACCGCATTGTGCTCTGCCAGAACTAATGTTTCTTAGTAACAGTTCCAGGTAATCTATATGTGAAGTGGTGTGGGGTGGCAGTGGCTTTGGGGTAACAGTAGCTCAGGGGGTAGAGAAGATAATCAGAAGTTTTGCAAAGTTTGATCCTCAGTCCAATTGTGGAGTGGTGAAATAAATCTCATACAAATCAATATATTCAGTATAGGGTTCTCTGTGCTTCTAAATCTCAGCGAAGATTGTGGGTTTGATCCCCCTGGGTGGAGTCTCCCCCAAGTTCTCATGTGGACTTCTTTCCACTGCAAAGTCATGCATTTGTTAAAACTGATGATGAATATCCTAAGTGGATGAAGGATAGAGTAAATGGTTGTCTGTCTGTGTATGTCTCTGGGTCAGTCCTATGTCATTGTCCAGGGGTACCGCACCTAAGGTCCATTGTCCTTAGAATTGCCCCACAGATTCTATATTAACACAAAAAACAAAAAAAATACAAATGTTCTGCATGGCAACTGTCTGCTCAGGATATTGGTCTGAAACGGAGACACCTGAACATCAGCACAAACGATGATAGATTTCTCTTTCTTCTCCTAAGTGAAAGACTTGTTTGTGGCTGTGTATTTTCACGTGGTATTGTGCAGCCTGTTCTCTGTGGATAGAGGGGCATCAAGTGACTGTCCTTTGCTGGAGGTTATTGATGAGCTGCTAATGAAAGGCCTATTAGAGCTGAGAGGATCGATGGTGAACGGGCTGATGACAGTATCAGTGAGAGGGACAGAGCTCCGCCGAGAGGCTGAGGACGCAATACTAGAGATTTACTGCAGCCTCGGGACTTTTATTTGGAGATTTTTGAAGCGTTTATCTTTTTAGTTCTTTAAGCTGCAGTTTGAAACTTTGACACATCATATAAGTCTGTCTGTTCTCAGAGTCTATTACAGTGCAGGGTGTCAAGTTTTTTCTTTATGTTCGCTGACCGCTGGAGATGGCACTGTTTGCACTACACCTAATTTGTCTCAGTTTACTCATCTATGCTGGGAAAAATGTCAAATACTAATAAATAAGTAAACTGAGACAATGAAAGATTTTATCATGTGAATACTAGAAATATGTGCATTCAACTCCCATGGACTATTTCACATTTTAAGAAATCACAACTACAATCTAGCATGTGTGGATTAAAGCTGATAGAAGTATATTTTGCAATAAACGAATACTCCATGTGAGTTGAATGCTCATGATTCTGTTGGACTGAGCTACGTAACTGAATCCAATGAAAGATTTTTCATGTGAATGATCACCGTCCAATTTGTAAGTAGAGCATTGTTGACTTTTTTCAGTGAGGTTTTGGGTGTTAGTAGTCTGTTAATCTTCACCTTTGTATTTACAAGCACAAAGGTTACTGTTGTGTCTATAATCGTGCACAAAATATATTTATGTTTATCTTATTTGTTCTTTTATACATGTTTCTATAAACACTAAACTGCTAAAGTAAAGCTTTGTTCACTACAATATAAACTCAAATAAGGCCTGTTTAACACATAACCTTGAGTAATCCAGTGGTAACTATGGTAATTTACTTGCAACTTACTACAAAAATAACATAATACGAATAGTGAGTTTGTATGGATCTGAATTTATTCCTCCATCCAAAAACAGAATTATAACAAATGTAATAATACATGTATGCATGCATTTTGTTTAGCATTATTTATTGTATTTGTCATTGTACACTCAAATATCAATTACATTACAATCATTTTTTACTATATGTCGAAACATTTTGACCAGGTGCTGACTTTCACTATGCAGAACACTTCCCTTTTCATAATGAGGGCCAAACTGTTCCGGTAACTACCCCTGAACTGATGTGTGTGCTGGTGTCCATTTGTTTAGCTGACTAGAATAGAATTGTGTGTCTATGTTTATTTATTTATTTATTTATTTATTTATTTATTTATTTATTTATTTATTTATTTATTTATTTATTTATTTATTTATTTGTTTGTTTGTTTATTTAACAGGGACAATGCAAATTGACACAGTTCCAGTACAGAGAGAGCAACTGATGTTCTGCATATAGAGTTTATAGCTCAAGCTAATTTTCGCCTCCAGTCCCTTGTATGTAAGCTGTTCAAGAATAGATCCTTTGTCAGGCAGCATTGAAAAAGATTATGAATGATAATTTCTCCATACTTAATTAATTCTCCCTCATTTATCCCGTTGACGGTCACATACAATGTCCACATGTATTCCCATACAGTTACAGAATCAAAGAGTTTCACAAAGAATTTCTTTTGAAAAATATTGGATTCTTATTATCTCAAAACCAAGATAAAGGTCGATAAAAAATAGACTGTACAATCAAAAAGTCAAATATACTGGTTCATCAAATTAAATTGGGTCTGAATTAAAGATGACTGCCACAATTACTTTTCCAAGGTTAATCACTGCATGCTTAAAGACAGCACCATAGATAGCAGCTAGGACTTCCAGGATGGCCTATTAGCAAATGGCAAATGTGATTAATATGATTAGTTATTGGTGTATGTCTTTTCATTTTTCATTGTACCATTGTTTATGTACTGAGAGTCTCATGGGTCTATTTGCATCTCATGTGCTTTGGTTATTGGAGGCATTTATTAGTTGTATGGCTTAACAAGATACTTAGTTTGCTCTGATAATGGCTCTCTGATTATTTCTTCTTGTGCAGGTGAATTAGGTTGTCGAGTGTTCCTTCACAGATGTGCTTACAAGTGTTTTTATCCATCTCAGATCTGTGTACCTGTGACTCATTTCACACCTCAAAAATAAGCGTGTGCTTTGTAGATCTGTTTCAGTTGAGTTGCTGTTGAGCTCTTTCTTCTGCTTTGACATGTGACTATTCAGGTTTTAATCCCACTTTACTGTTTTTCTTTTTCGACGATTTCTTTATGTTTTGACCCAAATTTAATTGCATTAAATGGTGGTCTGTTTAGCTGCTTGAGTGAATTTGTAGCATGCCCCTGATGTTTAGTCTGTTGTGTTCTGCTCTTAGTGTGATTTCTGTTTTCACTAAATGTTGTCATACATTTGCATCACTGTGCCAGGCCTCCATATGTTTCTCAAACAAAGTAGCTTTAGTAGTATTATATGTCTTTAGACACCACATGAGTAAACTAGGCCTGTGCTGTCGTCCCCGACAGCAAGGTGTATATCGGCGAAACGGCCCCATACGTCTGCCCCATATGTCTGCCCCATACGTCTGCCCCATATGTCTGCTACAACTGTCACCAACGAGCACCTTAATCAGACATTGTGTGATTTCTAAGGGTTTTAATATTGTTAATGAGCAATTAAGAGGCCCCACCCCCAAACCATGACAAACATGGGAAGGGTCTATTTGACTCCTTTGATTTCTCTGGATGTTTGTGAAGAATATTTTTGCCAAATTTTGAAAATTCCCTAAAACTACATTCTTCTTTCAGTCTATAGGGGGCGCTACAGAGGTAACTGCCATCATATTGGTCGGATGTGTTCAGGGCCGGGGTTTAATTAGGTATTTCAGGTTTGAGCCTAATTAAGTATATAAAGTATGTGCAAGTTAGAGGCTGTCAAATATACCTGACCTCCCAAATTCAATTCAAAATGTCCGACTTCCTGTTTGTTATAGGGTGGGGTCATAATAATATTTTATGTTGGGTACACTGTGGAGAATCACTGTACCAAGCCTATGTACATTAAGTATACAATTGCCCGGATCAATATGCCAAAATGTTCAGCAGGATTATTGGCTCAATAAAAGTGCATCAAAACATTAATTAGTGAATTACTTAATCGTCATTAATTGAAGATGTACCAAACTCAATCCAGTTCTGCATCTTCATGATATGTACCTGTGTGCAACAGTTGAAAAGGATCCAGTAAAGGCTTTTTGAGTTATTGCGTTCACAGTTTTGGCTGTTATTAATTAATTACTTAATTAATATTCTTCGAAGAAGTACCCAAATTGATACGGTTCGGCGTCTTTATGGTATGTACCTGTGTGAAAATGTTGAAACTGATCCGGCAATTCGTTTTTGAGTTATCGCGTTATCTGCAGACGTGGACAAACACCGATGTGATTCCATAATATCGTTGTTTCGCTGATATAATAAGGTTGCCGATTCCATCTTCATTCAAACCAGTACATACAGTCAGCGTGTCCTTGGGCAAGACACTTGATTCATCTTGGTTGCATGTATCGGTGTGATTGGTGTTTTTGGTAGGGGTTAAAGTGGTCATAGGTGTACAAGAGCTGCCATATTTTTGTCACTTGGCCCCAGAGCTAGTTTACCATTGTTCTATTAATACATGTATCTTGCTGTGAGGAAGGCGTGTTCTGCCACTAACACCACCAACTAACATATTGTATGGTTTATGTTAAGTTTTAAATAATACATAACACAACAAATCCACAACAATCATAAAATATAAAGAAGGAATGTTTCTGAACACAGAACAGTTGAAACAAAAGTGCTTTTCTTTCCTGGCTTGTATTGTGCCCAATGGGAGTAAAGCAGGTTAAAAACACTATTCTGTAAGTGCACTGGGTGAGAGAGAGCATGTGACATTGTAACCGGTGTAAACTCCCAAAGCCCTCACCTGAGAAACAGACTGCCAAACAGGTCGGACCAGCGTGGCTTACGCAGGAGGGCTAATGTCAGAGGCTAGCAAACAGGAACACCGCAGGCTAAAGCACAGCTAGCGCAGGTAAACAGGTGGAGTACACACCCAAAGGGGCCGGTCGCTGTGGTGTGAGCATGTGCAGGGGCTGGATCTGTGTCAAGGAAGCATGTATGTGGAGGTGTCGAAGGAGAAACGCCGGGAGCTAGAGAAGAGACAAGCAGCAGGTTAGCAAGGCCCCTCCCCTCACAGATTCACACTGAGAACCAGGTCACACGGAGGGGGCACCACAGGGGTCCAGTCGGCACTGCATCAAGGTAACGACACACACTCAGATATGGTTTCGAGATATACCACGATATCATGCTTAATTTCTTTAGAATTTCTAAACTGTTTACTTAAGACAACATCTAATCACACATACTGTACACAGATTCTGTTTTACAAATGCATATGATGTGTACGCAATACTTCTTTATATACAAATTCATTCTATGTTTTTATGACATTGTACCAGTGGGTGAAAAAGGCCTAGTGTAGGAATAGGAATAGTGTTGTATTTAGTAAAGAGTAATATCTCAGGGACTCAACATTATATCACTGTAAACATACCATAACAGTGATTGTTGTGGATCTATGTTTTTGTCCATAACCACTGGAGGTACTTTATTGGGTTTATAAATCAGGGTTAGTTGTTCAGAAGTGGGGTTTTTTTCTGACCCCATTAGCTGTCTGTGGCATTGCTCCTGTCTGCTTCTCCAGTCTGGGGATGTGGGGGAGTGGGGAAGTTGCTTTACTATTCCTTAAAGATGAATTTAGTTAGAATTCAGGACAGATGTGGCTTATTATCTTACCTTTTGCTGGTTAGAAAACTCAAACATTAGCTATAAAGCTTCAATTGTATATATTTTTTTCTGTGCAGACAGCTCTGAAAACCAATTAGGGATGTTTTTGATCAACAAATAACATCATAGAAAGTTCAAAAAGACAATTTTGCATAACACCCCTTCTTTTAAGATCAAGAGTTTTGAGATAAACGTTCAGCTCCATGGGCACAGAGGTTTAGGTTCATCACATGGCCTTATTAACCAGTTCAGGAGAGGTGGACACTTGTGAAATGTTGAATGCACTTTTCAGGTCAATAATAATCCAAAGCGCTTTACAGGAAAGCCACACACAGACAGACATAACATACACACAGAGATCAGTTATTAAGTGAGGGGAAAACCAGTTTCAATAGAAATGTTTTGAGAAGTGATTTGAACTGTTCAGTGGTTTCAGCTGATTGTATATGTAGTGAGTTCCAGAGAGGCCTGGACACAGAAGGCTCTGTCGCCCATAGTCCGCAACCTGGAACGAGGAATGGTGAGCTGAGTGGTGGAGGAGGAGCGGAGGGTACGTGAGGGTGTGAAGAAGTGAAGGAGGTCTGAGAGGTAACGGGAGGCCAGCGAGTTTAGGTACTTGTAGGTGAGGAGGAGAATCTTGTACTGGATGTGGAATTTAACAGGAAGCCAATGGAGATGGATGAGTGTGGGAGTGATGTGATGCCAGGGCCTGGTGTGAGTGAGGACCCTGGCAGCAGAGTTCTGTATGTATTGGAGCCTGTCCAGGAGCTT
>JAVQKC010126959.1:0-16333 GCA_036025475.1 Philypnodon macrostomus
ACACACACACACACACACCCACACACACACACACACACACACACACACACACACACACACACACACACACACACACACACACACACACACACACACAAAATCATGCTACTACAAGTCCAAGCTTTACAAGATGAGGGACAATGTTCAACTACCATATGTAACATACTAAACCAGGGCTAAACTCAAGCAGAACTAAATCCTGTTCAAACCAAGACTCACACTAAAGGAAATAGTCAACCATTAATTGTGTACAGTATCCTATATAGTTCTCTATATAGTCTCCTTGGACCTTTTTTGTAATGTCTTTTATTTTGGTTAAAATCCTTAACTTTGGACTGGTCAAGATTACATATCCAGTAATAATATTAATATTAGATAATATTTCCACCATATTTTTGAGAATTTCCAAGCAACTATCAAACTAATGAATTGGCATACACCATTGTGAATAAGCAAGACCATGCTTATAGGCCCCGCTTATCAACTAATGAAATAGCTATCTGTAACATTATCTTTTAATATCTGATTTATGGTTTTAAAATCTATTCATCAGCATACCTTTATAGTAAATTTGATTTTGATTTGACACATTCTGATGATGCGATGCTGCTTTGCTTCTGAGCTGTGGTCTGAAGGCGCATGTGACGGGTTAATGTTTTGGCCCAGACTGTTTGTGCTGGTTGTCGTTCTTGTAGTTTACCCTTGCTGCTATGTTGAGTCTGTCATATGTCCAAGCGATAGTCTCGTATTACGGCCGGTGTGTGGCTGCCGTGGTGCATCCCGGGGTAAAGGGAGCTCCGATGTGCTGCCATGGGACGGGACAATGATCAGAGTATGATTACTCGTCAGTAGTGTCACCTACATATGACCGTGTTTGACCCAATAAGCGAACCATGGGGAATGAGGGCTGTGTTTACCATCTGCCTGATACTATACACAGCTACTTATCAGGGATCTTTGGTCGCCTTTCTTTGACCAATTTATGAAAAAAACAAGGTCTAAACCAAGACTAAACTTGGACTAAAGCTACTGAAAACCCAGGGTGAGGGAAGTGTTAAACCAAGTGTTTACCAGGAGTAAACCAGGTCTAGACCAGGGCTAAATCTGGTTTAAACCAGGTCTAAGCCAGTCAACAGAACTTGACAGAACATGAAGCATGAACCACAGAGGACCACACTATGTGCCAATACTAGGTACAAGTAGGTACAAGATTTACCTAATAAAGTGGACAGTGTGTGCAGATTCATACACTAGCAGTAGTAGATCAGAAACATGCCTTTGTAAGTGTTATTAAAGGAGATTGTTAAAATGCTATGCTATTTGATCTTATGAGACCGTGGCTTTATAGATCTCTTAGATCACTCTTTGATCTCCATTTGTCAGTCAATGAGATTTGATGAGATCTGTTAAACAAGGCTACATGCTAATCTGTGCGTGGTAAACACAACAAAAGACTGTGTCACAATTAGCCCATTAATCCCTCCCTCAGTGGATACAACAAGGGGCTTGCCAATAGCCCTTTAACAGTGCTTCTCAACCCTTCAGGACCAGATGTTAGGAACTAAACTTAGTCTATTTCAGGACTAATTTGTAGATAAACTAAGAAAATAAATAGGAATTAGAAAAATGCAATATCAAAACAAAACAGCTACCAAACAAACTAAGCATAAGCCAGGTCTAAACCAGATGTATGCAGACCAGAACTACACCAGGCTTAAACGGTGGAATAAAAGACTCTAAACCAGGACTAAAACAGGTCGAAATCAGGACTAAATCAGGTCTAAAACTGAACTAAAACTGGCTCTAAATAAAACTATAAGGTCAAGAAAAGAACCCACAAATACCAGCAATGCGTTTCCACTGATAGTGTTTAACTGGCTAAAGATGTGTAGCGGCACACTTACAAAACAATGCCTTTCTTCTTTAGGTGGAGAGTGGCCCGCGATGTACATTTGGGCTCTAAATGTCTAGTTGTGGGTAAAGGGAGCACGATTAGCTTCAAACACAGAGCTTGTATGAGGTAAAAGGATAGCAGCTCGTCAATAATTCACCAGCTCTAATGAATGTTGCAGGGGATATGTGGGGCAAAACCAATTCTAATCGCCATATTATGAAGTCAGCCCAGTGTTTAGTTTCCAAGGAGACGCTCAGTTGACATGTGTCATACAAAATGCATGTGAAGAGCTCAGGGTTTTTTCAGTGTAGTGTCTCTCTCTTGCACAGGACCTGTTCGGGGTTAAGGATCTTCTACTGTATATAATCAGGTGTAACGTGACAGGAGGAGGCCATCTATAGGACGGAGGCGGTAATACGTTAGACTAGGTAATGCTTTCAGGCTGGCTGGGTTTACTAGTGACCAGCATCTACAACTCAAAAGTCAGGGACAATGATGTACTTTACTACTGTACAAAGGTTTAAGGCAAGTGTTAAAAATTGTATCGATGCTTTTAATATTATAAAATTGATTGTTGAATCCTTTTTGGTGTGGGCTGGATAACCACCTGCGTCCAAAGATTTAGACAATATCTTGTGAAATAAGTCCATTGTCTTGGCTTCTAATTATTTACTCTTACTTATTAGCTCCACAAACCTGATCTCAACTTCATTCAGTCTGTCTGGGATTAACATGACGAAACCTTAGGAGTTTCAGCAGCCTACAAGCAGACTTTGAAAAGCAAAGCAAAGTGTGATCACATAACTGGATTTAGATGTTTCTTCTGAACGCTCACTGAAATAATACTGTGGCTTTGTCTCACTTTATTCTTTAAACGCTATGCAACCTGAGAAAGTGGAATTAAGTGGTGTCCTTATACTTGCAAAGTAAAATCTGATACACAGAGAGTTATAGAAGAAAAACAACTTGAAGAAGAACATCTGAGGTCAAAGGTGTTTGCTTGTACATGGTCAGACAAGAAAAAAAGACGTATTGTCGATCTCTACAGTTGATTTTGTTGAGATTGCATTTGTTAATCTATGTAACACAGAACACAATACTAACAAATAGAAAACACATGGAAAACACATAGACACAGCTAGATCAATACAATACAATCAGTTAAAAAAATAGATTACATTTTTAGCCATGACTGATTCACATAATGTTGTAAAAGAAGCTCCACATGTGCCTTTAGTTCCCTGAAAATGTCTCTTTCTGTATAAGACCTTAAGGTTCTCATGCCATGCTCCCATGTCTCATGCTTTGCAGCTTTCCGTAAAATAATTGCTTATATAGGAAAGAAAATAATCAACATAGACAATGTTTTTTTTTTTGTCTAACTTTACATTTTCACTTGCTTACAGGAAATTGCACCAGCAGTTTGAATCCTATAAGGACCAGGTCAAGAAGATGGGGGATGAGTCTAAACCGGGTCAGGAGCAGAAAAGTGAAGCCCCTATTTGTGGGATCTGCCACAAAACCAAGTTTGCCGATGGCTGTGGCCACCTCTGTTCATATTGCCAAACTAAATTCTGTGCTCGGTGCGGAGGACGAGTGTCTCTGCGGTCAAATAAGGTAAACCATGCTCTTTCCTCTAGCCCACACACACAGCACATTAACCTCACTATTTAAAATCCAAGGTTATAAAATGTTGCAATGAAATCATAATCTACATAATCAATAATCATCAAGTTTCTCAAATAAATGACAGCTTATGCTTTTCAGATTTTTAACACCAACCACCCCTAGTCTGGCTCTTTGTTCAAATCGGCTTGAAGGGACCATATTTTGCTAACCTGACTTCTTTGAGCATGATATAATGTTGTTTCCAAACATACCTGGAGTTGTAATTAGTTTTATTCGCTCATAAAAATTCCTGTATGCTGAGACTCTGATCTTTTTTAAAAGTTATAATATGTGAATTACTAGTGAACAAAATGAATTAAGAAGCTTTACTCACAACCTTTAGTGTGTCACATGCTCAAAGCCAGAAATAGAGTCTATACAGTACTTACAGTAACTTTCAGTTGTTTTATTTCACCACTGGAGGGACCCCTTCCTCCTTGACCGGGATGCTGATGACTGCTTCCTCTCTCCCAGACTCGGCTAGAGCATTTCATATTAGGCTGCTTAAATTTAAAATATGAGCTTTAGTGTGATTTTCTTGATGCAGCCAAATATATTGTATGGAATCACAAGGGCCTACTAATGTTTTTCACTGTCTCGTTCTGTCTCTATTTTTATGTCTCTTGTTTCCTCTGCATTTCTGCTCACCTGGAATTGCAACAGGAGGACAAAGTGGTTAGCAAACACTTTTCTTGGTGTTTCTTGGGATAGTCCTGGGCATTTTGTTACTAAAATGCTGTGATGTGATGTGATGTAATATTTTCATGTACGCATACAGCAGCCAACAACACAAGTGTGTCTGTGAGTCGCCAGTGTTATAACATACAAAAATAAATTTACTTTTTTTTTTTTTTTACACACTAAATGGTGAATAACCAGACATTACAAGGACCGTTTGATGTACAAAATATGTAGCATTTATCCACAATGTAATGCAAGTCAGCGGTTCAATCCCTGCTCCAACCAAATTTATGCTGCCATTGTGTCTGGGCAAGACACTTATTCCACCTTGCCTCTATTGGGTATGTCCACTGGCATATGAATAGGCTTGTAGGTTTGAATGGGTCAATGGTTTCTTTATGTAAAATGCCTTGAGTACTCATGAAGGTAAGAAGTGTGGCATTTTAGTATTCATTAAAACTAGAAAAAATGCTTGAGAACCACTATCTGTCAAGTCACTTACCACGAAGCGCTGGCCTACTGTTTCCTGGATGAATGAGAATGTCGCTCTTTATACCGCTCATGTATTGTAACGCAATACTGTAACTCAACAAGAGCACACATGGCACCAGTGGACTCCATCCAAAAACAGCAAATTCTGGGATAGTCCTGTGTGCCACTGCTCCCCTGAAGAACCCGATTGTGTGCTCCACCTTTGTGCCCGTGGAGATAATAGTGTGTGGATCGGTTAACATGTCGTACAGGGGGTGTTGAGTAGTAACAGTGGCAGCGGGCGGATCATGGACATTGGCGCATCGGTCTGTGGTTTTGAAGGGGCAGTTTGCTATTTACCTGGTGGTGGCACCGACTCAACCCCCTGCCTGGACTTTGTGTGCTGAAGTTAATAGGACATGTAGGTTTTAATTAAACGTATTGCATGCGGTCAGAACTATAACAGAAATAAAGTATTATAAAATACATTTAAAATACTTCCATTGTCCATGTTGTATGGTTTATGTTCTCTTTGGGAGTGACAGGGATGGAGAGTATCAGGAATAGGAGTACGTCAGAGAAGGAGCTCATGTTAGATGTTTGGTCAGTAGTCAGGACGGTTAGATTGAGATGGTTTGGACATGTACAGAGGAGTATAAGTCAATTTATGGGAGCCTGAGGTTAGAGCTGAACGACAGAAGGTCTGGAGGATGTCCAAAGAGAAGATATATATGTAGTGAGAGAGAGTTGTGCAGAGAGAGAGAGAGAGCGAGAGCGAGAGGGAGAGGGAGGGAGAAGGAGGGAGGGAGGGAGAGCAGAGGATGGAGTAAGGTTGGCAATCTCACAATTTAAATAATAATTCAGACTTTTTCACCAGCTCTACTTTACTGATCAGCCATTGAAAGTTACATAGGGCTTTGATTACTCTGTGCAACCCACAGCTTTGAGCTTCATTCTGGTTGTAGTTGTGTGAAAGCTAGTGTGTCAGTGAAAGAGGTGCTGGTGGTGAAATCTGCCCTTTTTTCCATGCGTCTACTCTTTCTCTCTCGCAGATGGTGACAGCAGTGGCGAGAGAGATCTTGTTCTGTGAAACATCATTGAATATTAACCAGCCTCTCTATGTCTGGGAGCAGCAGCAGGCTCCGTGATGGTACACTGGAATATGATATACTTTAGAGGCACAAGGATTTAAACGGCCACTGAAGACGTAAGACCAATTGGTCGGCTGATTGTTTTGGTTAAGTCTGACTTATCACAGCAAGATGAACACCAGAGATAGCACCATGGCTAATTTAATGTGGCAAGGGTTGTGGCACAGCATTATTCAGTCATTCAGTCAGGCATAGTATTGTGAAACACATTTCAGACTGATGTTTTTTTTTTGGTTCCGCTTTTAGTAAATACAAGGATTAGCCAGATTGTCTATTTACAAAAGAGTCATCAAGATCTTAGCATCGTTTATTGTAGAAATGAAAGCGCCATACTTGACTTTGTCTGTAGAAATATATATAACATTAAGCACCTTTAAGTTATACAGTACAATATAACTGTCATCTCACAAACGACTGTATATAGACACGTTAATCCCCTTTTTGAAGAATTTTTAAGGCCTGATTGATATCTGTTTTGCCGTATATGTAGACACTAGAGGCAGGAGTTGATTGTGCCAGCTCAAAGTAAATGTAGTTTTTCAGTCATTTACAAAATTAAGTACAGAAATCAATTGGTCATTGTAATTTCCCTGACATACGTGCTACTCTTGCGTTCACAGCACAGACTGACTCGTTAGTGAGTGACTAGAATCGTAAGTGAGCTTGTTGTCGCGAAGCAGAGTGTCTCCCTCTCTCTCGCCCTCTCTCCTTCCTCCTCCTGTGCTTCTCTCGCGCGCGTGGCCGGACTCTCGGGGCAGAGCTGGGACGCCACGCACACGTAACCAGCTTTCATCAACACTTTCTGATGACGACCTAACGCGGGGCTGCGTGGTGTGAAACGCAACGGGATTTGGACTCGTTTGCGTCTCGTATATGCCACTACCACTGTGACTGCCTTGATTTTCTCGCGTTTATTTGATGGATCTACCGAGAGGATACCGGTTTAAGTTGCTCTCCGGACCAATGTGCTGATACGGACGGTGGACACGGCTGCTGATTCGCGTGTTGGGTTGGATCTTAAGACAACCCTGGCGTAACCTTGCCACAGTGTCGTACGTGTGTCCGCTCGGAGCAGCCTGTAGTCTGGAGCTTTCCGCGGTGCTGAAGGTCGGAGCGGTCCGTGTCTTTCAGCGCAATGATGTACCTCCTTAACGTCACCATGGGTAAGATTAATCAATGGGACTCCGTTTTTTGGAGCGGGCATTTTGGTGTACCTGTTTATCATTAACCAACGTTACAGAAACCGATACATTGTTTTGCGTAAAAGCATTTTATTCGCGCTGTTTGCTTGTGTTTGGTGCGTTTTCATTCAGTCGTGTTTATGTCACAGCACACATCGAGGATTTTCCCTGATTCTCTCTGAACTTCAAACGCGGGCCTATGCATATTCATTAAGTCTATTAGGCTATTATTACTGCCGCGCGCACTAAAATTAGAAGCTCATTAAAATGTAATTCGCCACGTGCAGCCAATGTTGAAGCATGTGAATGTGCATGGGCGCTCCCTTTGCCTCTGATTGGCTCTGGATTTTGAGAATGGCCCGTAACTTTTGGGTTGTTGGAGCCTACAACATGATAACGTCATTGTTAAAGGCCTGATCGTGTGGGCCTATATCTTTTAAACGTAACTTGAGTGAATTAATTTACTTATTGATACCCATAGGCTGGAAATCCAGACTGGGATGTTAGGAACTCTCCACTCTCTGAACAATAACTCTTTAATGAGAGGTTCACTTCACCTAGAGAAGAAAGCAATAGGACACCATTGACAGATCATTTACTGCCACATGAATGCTGCAAAAAGCATACGTCAATTTATTTATAACAAAATAATGAACATAGTTTCTCTTAAAAAGTAACACAACTCAAAAGTAATCATTCAAATATAAATGCATTAAAACCGTCTACACACTGTACACATGTGTGGACACAATGAGCATTTTTCTTTTACTAAAGCGATTCAGAATATGAAGTGTTTAAAACATGAGCCAAATATCATAGACAGGCCCCAATCATATCAGAAAGAGAACTGTATGGTCAAAAACTCTATTTATTTCATTCAAGGTTTTCCATTTATAAATTGGGACCGTGCTGTAAGGATACTGCTGATTCACTCTGGAGACTATAATATATAACACTGTAGTGCTGTTGACTGGCCACAAGAGAGAGCTCAGTGCCCTTTCATATCAATGCAATGTAAGCTTCCAAGATTGTATTTTTTATAACTCGATAGACTACATGTTTTTTAATATATAAAATGAAGATATGAACATAGCCTGTATTGGAATTGTTCTGTGTCATTGATAGCTTTTCTTATTTTTGCTGTTCTTTTCAAAATATTCTTCAATATACTGCAGAATAATTGAAGATGCTGTGCCGAGAATGATTTGAAGGGAAATTATTTATTGATCCCATGGTACTCTATGTTTGTTTGCCTTAATTCAGCACTTTGGTAAACAGCCTACAGGGCAGGAACAGCATATGTCTTCCTGGTGGTAGCACACAGTGGTCTATTTTAAGCTGCTGGTTCATTCAGTGGTGATAAGATGTGCAAACACCGAGAGAAACTGCGCTGCTCAAGGGCCACAGCCTTGGCCTGCACTGAGCCATGAAGAGAGAAGCGGGGTGTATAAATGACTGCAGCTAAAGTGGACATGTACTGTACTTGTGCCTATAGCCGCTTGACCTCTGTGTGTATGCAGGCATGCACTAAATGTTTATTGGGATGGGCTTATTGTACACTGTTTGGGTGCTGAAAATAAACATGTATGCTTTCGAATTGAGGGTAGTTTATAAAAGGAACCACCAGTCTGAAAAAGTCTAAGCTTTTTGTGCAGCCATCTATCTGGCTTCTACATTGAGGACTATTCTTTCATACATTAGGGTTTGCAGGTGATGATAACTATCCGAACTTCTATGGGCCTTAGGAAGAGTGCACTGTGGAGTTTGGGCAATACCTAGAAAGGCGCAGGGCTGACACAGACACATTTACAGACAAACAACCATCCACTCTCACATTCATTCACTAGGGGTGATGTGGAGTCGCCAATTCTCCTAATACATGCAAATCTTTGGGTTCTGGAGGGAAAGCTGAAGAGAACCCTCAGTAACACAATTAAGACATGCATCAAACCCACACTTCCCCCTCACATTTAAGAATATGACTTAGTATTGATCTTGAGCCAGTGTAGTGTATTCATATATAAGTACAGCCCTATACATGAAGTGATCGGTGGGTGATTAGCAGGACTTCTGGCCTTGGTGGCTCCCGGGTCTCGGCCCATGACTCACGGTTCAGTGCGGAGCTCCAACTGTGACCCCAGTTAAAGCTGCTCTCCTGTGGGACACGTAAAGCACAGTTTGTAGCCTCCGCGCCTCCATTGTGTGTCAGCAAATTTATGGCCCACCTGTAACATTGATGGTCGGTCATAAAGGCCTCATGTGTCAATATCACACAGCCAAGTGTTCACTGTCTGTGCTCAAAGTGCTAACCCCTTCACACCGCATGTGAAATGTTACTGGAATAACTCATTGTCACAACAGTATCCTCAGTGTGAAAGAGAGCTTTGTATCCTGACTATATTGGTTCAACTTTAGACCTATTGCTTTATCTTCTAATCATTTGAGATCTAGAATCATCAGATTTTATTTTGCTATTGTTCAAAGAAAGCTTGCAATGTTGCCCAGTTGCAGAAAGATTAGCACTCCTTATTCTCCGCAAGGAGGTTGTGGCTAACTACGATCTCTCTGAGTGGAGTCTGCATATTCCCCCTGTGTAACTGTGGGTTCTTCCTCCCACTGTCCAAAGACATTCACCTAGCACAAGCATGTCTTTGGACCTATAGGAAGGAATTTGTAATTGCCTCTAGTAAAAAGAATAATGGTGAACACTTGTCAATATGTCTTTGTATCAGTTTTGTGACTAACTTGCCACTGTCTAGGACGGGGGTGGGCAAACTTTTTGACTCAAAGGCTACAGGGGGTTTAAAAATGTGCCAAGTGGGCCGGCTGATAATGTATTCTTTGTAAACTGCAAACATTTCTTGACAAATGAGACATACAGTCATCAATTGGGCCTCAGTGAAAAAATATGTTGCTGTGGAGTTAACTGGTTACTGCAGGTTATAAGAACAAAATGAGAAGATGCTTGGCGGGCCTGATTAAAAAAGCCCAAAGGGCCGGATGTGGCACCCGGGCCGCAGTTTGCCCACCCCTGGTCTAGGGAGTACCCCGCTTAACGGCAATAGTTACTGGGATAGGCTCCAGGCAAAATAAAAGAAGATTAACAAATAAATGTAACCTTTCTTCACTTAGCTTCCAGGGTAAGCAGTTGTAGAACGCATTAACATACTGCTAAAACCAACACTGTAGCTTACGTGCAGTTAACCAGGATATAGCATATTGTGGCGTTTTATGTGGTCGGATCTGCTAGCCTCAGTGAAAAAAACAGAACTACAGAATAGAGCAGATAGAGAGTGAGCAGCATTGAAAGCCTGCTAATACCAGTAATGCACTGACTCAGCAGTGGGACAGTGAAGGCAGCGCTGGGATGTGGGCTGTATTGGCTGTTGGCTGCCCCTCCGATGTCTGGCTGTCAATCACACGGCTTCTTGGACGCACAACCGAGGCAACCGTGGTCATCTGAACAAAAAGAATATATAGAATGACTTGTACAGTGGTCATTTTTGGCGTACTGAGCAGAATAGGGCTTTTTTTATACCATTTACAGGTTATTGTTTGTAGATATGCAAAACTAGAAACACATTGCTCTATTGAACACTGTATATTTTTTTTCGAAATTCAACATTGGTCCATTTTAGAGCTTCTTTTTATTGTTTGTAGTGTTTTTGTTTGTCACTTTGTAATTTCATTTTGCACATTGCACCAATTCCCAAAAGCAATTTCAGTAATTTGTGGATCGTTTCACTTACAATGGCAATAAACACAATTCTGATTCTGATACAATACAATACAAACAGCAAATAAGTACCATAAATACTTTAATAGACTGCAATTCATATTTCAGATTTGTGAACTTTTTTAAGGTATTTTGACTCACAGACACCAAAAATGTGTGATTATTGTGGTTTTTATTGTAGTTTTAACAAAACACAAGGCTGCTGCATGTGTCTGGCATTTCATAATCACTTCATCTGCATTCAACTGTTGCTGTGACGTGAAACTGCTCAAACTCACAAGCTTCAAACCTAAATTCACCTCCTGATTTTTGAAAATATATGAGAGAAAATGTTCACTCAGCAACAGTGCAATGTTACCAGACTCCAACTACAGATACCATCACAGCTCATCATAGGCTGGTTAAGGATACATCTGTTCATCATTTTCTCTAAGACACTTTTGTCTCCTCCTCCAGGTTATGTGGGTATGCAACTTGTGCCGAAAACAACAAGAAATCCTCACTAAATCAGGGGCGTGGTTCTACGGCCCGGGGCAGGTGTATGAGGGGGGACCGCAGGGGAAGAAGGCCAAGCTACACGACCCATCAGACAGAGGCAGACCTCACAGACAGGCCTCGCTGGACAACGGCACAGGGCTGAGGTACCCGGGATCTGGAGACGCTTCTCTCGACAGGTCAGTGCAATTACAGTTACTGCTGAAAAATGGACTTTTAGCAATTTTGCTTTTATACATCACCAAAAACTCGGGGACATGTTATAGGTTTCATCAAAGCTCATAGGGTATATATTTCTGAGCGGTAATATATTTTAATTGCGTAATTCGTGTAGGCATTTCATTTTGCTGACGTTTTTGAGTAGTCCTGATGTGTCTCTATGGTATTTTGACTAGAATGAAGAGAACCATTCCACCAAATACATTCTTGATGCATGTTGTGAGTACCAATACTGTCTCTGTTTTGAGAGAGATTTAAATGCACAGGACTGTGATGTTTTTAGCTTCCCCATCCTGGCGTCTGCTCTTTCTGTTGGTCAGTAGATGAATAAACATAACATATGTTGGATAATGCTTATACAATGCAGTCTTGATGTGGCTGAAAACGACATAAATGCACTAATAGTAGCGTCTCAATGCATGCCTTTCTACAGAGCGTCCTTGTACAAGTCCTGAGTGCCCAGCTCTGTTTATAAGTGATGGTCTAAAGTCAGAAATGGTCAGAAATGGAATAAGGAAGAAAAAATAGACTCTAGCGTCCTCTGTAGTGTGTGCCCTATCTGCTGCGGTGCGCGTCCCAAAGAAAAGTGCATGGGAGGATGGAGAGATATGGCTAAGAGTGCGCACAAATGCATATCAGTCGCGTATTGTGTTGTGCGTGTGTGCGCGCACGTTTGTGTGTATGCTAGCGCTCTTCATAGGCGAAAGGAAATATGAGTTGAATGTAGGCAGCAGCTGAAACGCCGGTAAGTGATGCTGCTGCTGTAGGATGTTGCTCCGCGTCTTCGCTTCTCCGGGCGTCTCTTCGCCTCTTTCCCAACATCCAAAAGAGAGATCTGCGGTGACAAGAAGAGAAGCCTCGTTACCCGTGCTGCTCGGTGTGTCTTGGTTCAAGTCGGGAGCATTATGACCGAAGGATCCCACCCGGAATGCGACTCGTGTAAAGACACTCTTTACCAAGACCAGCGGGAGAAATATGGAACTTGATTGGTGTCCTTTTCGCTTTTAACGCACCTTGGAGATAATCACGATACTGTGGAGATTAATGTGTGGACCGGGGCGTCCGGTTAGAGCTCATGCTTTGGGATGTATTTGCCGTGAATGGAACAGGAGTGATCATTTACTGAGGATAAAAGAATACGGAGGGGGAAAATGCAGTTTGAGACATTGCGTCAGTTCTGTAGCTCGGTTTTATCACATTTCAACGGGGCTTTCACAGCGCCTCAGAACATCTTGCAGACCGAGCTGTTCGAGCAGGCGTTGAGTAACATTGGGTGAGTGATTCCTTTGTAAAGAAATGGCCTGATTTATGAGGAAGGGCTTCCCCGTTGGTATGTCAGGCGAGTGCTGGGGGTGGGGGTAGTTGCGTTTATCGATCGGCAGCCAGCCTGCGTAACAACCTACAGTGTAGTACTGTTGCTGCTGCAGATATTTCCTGACCGGCGGATGTGGCGATCAGTGTCGCTGCTGCGTTAGCTGTGCGCGTGCACGTTTGCACACATGTGAGGAAGAGGAGGGGGCAGTTAAACTGAACAGTTTGCGTACACAGTGAGAGGTGGGATTGGGCTATATGCTGTATGTGCGTAGACTTCTCAGTGAGAGCGCGCGTGCGCATAGCCTCTGTGCACTGCTGCAGCTTATGCTATTTTGCTTCTGCCGCTGCTGCTCTCTGCCTCAGAGAGAGGAAACATAGGTACATCACTAGAACAGGCACAGCCAGTCACTGGCAGATAGGCCTACAGTAAATACACAGAAGGATATCACATTGATCACTGATGTAGCCTTTATGTGTAACTGTACATTTTGGACTGTAGTGGTATGACAACAGCAGCTCTACTGTCGATGCATGAAGCACTTGAGACTCAGAGTAAAGGCAGGACTATCTCAGACATAGAGCATATGATTGGTCATTACAATCTGTGCTGTCTGTGGGCAGGCCTCAGGTCATGTGGCTGAACATGGCTGTATGTCGTGCAGACCCCGTCCCACAGAGAGTCTCTTCTCTGTCCCGGCACAGACCTGTATCTCACTCCATGTCTGTCTCCAGGGACCATGAGCCTTTCCCTCTTGTCCCCCACCCAACGTCAGAAATAATTTACAGCATTGCTGGGCTCTGTGCCACCTCACATTACATGGCCAGAACTCTCAGCACTGGAAGGCCTGAACGGGGCTTTGTGATCCAGCAATCATTACATCGGACTGTTAGTTTCCATTCCTCCCCTTTTCTAAAATGAAAGCTTTGACTCTAGTGACTTGAGAGAATACAGAGGAGCCTTTTAGAAACATAAGACACTTATTATCACGTTCTTATAAAGGCCATAAGCCAGGACGGCGTGTCGGCTAACCAGCTCATTAAATAATTTGACCTGAGCTGTTTTTTGGTTCGCCTATTTTTCTGTGCTTTTTTCTGCCCAGACCTACTGTAGCTTGCTAATGGTCCGTATGCTTTTAGATCCAGCTGCCATGTATTATGCATGTGTGCGTCAGCAGAGGTCCTAATGGGGTGCTGGGATCTCTTCTTAGAAGGACTGAATGGTTTTCAATTGAGTGGTCACTACATTTTAACAGCACCGTCCTGCCCACCTTTAACACAAACGCCACTCCTTCTTACGGACCTCTGCTGCTTCTGTGGAATATCTCATCATCATCACTTTTCACATTATAACCCACTATCAACCATTTTGTCTCTTAAACACATTCAGGAATATATTATCAAGTCCAGCATGGAAAAATCTCATATATGTTGTCTATTTATGATGTTAGCTCAATGCATACATTTATTAATGCACATATAGTTATAATCTGTTGTTTGAATTTAATATTGAAACGTTTATTTCTCATTTCAAGTGTTTAGGTGGTTTTCTGCATTGAATCCATCCTGGCTGCTCCGGCTCACCACCCTTCGCCCCTGGGTGCTGTACCTGGTGTTCGCTTAGCAGCTGTAATTAAGCCCCCTCTTTATTGGTTTTGTCTTCACCAAGGGAGGTGTGTATGCCGGAAGGAAGGAGGCCTAAAGTTTATTGCGGGGGCATCTAAAAGAGGCGTTATTATGATTGTACTCTGGAGAGGGAAGTCAAGGTTGCTCCAAAAGATAAAGTGCTAGTGAGGATGATAGCTACATGCACCAAAATGCATGTGGAGTGCAGGGAAGATAGCACTAGGGCCCGAATCGATATGCTCGAGTCCTAAAGTACTAAAGGAATAAACAAGAATGAAACCATTAAACACTTATATTTTCTTTAGCCACAACACAGTTTTAAGGTTGGATAATTATTTTTTGTGATTTTTTTTTTCAGATGCAAGATAATATCATTCAGATACTTGCGTTATGGATATTGCAATTGCCAATATTGCAATGACAATAATTTTGCAATATACTGTGCAGACCTATATAACACACTATATACTGCAAACCAAGGCAAAACAGTCCTATCTCCACCTATTTGGTTGCAGGACGGCCTGAGACGGTGACCTTAGGTACACGTGATGTCACCGGGGGGTTGCATGGTGCACATAGTCTAAATTAGTTAGACATTGAGAGCACAAGTGAAGTGAAACTCGATGATGAGGACAGTATACCAAAGGGCAGTGGCACCGACAAAGAAAAGATGGAGTACTTTTTCAGCAGATGTCGGTGCGTGCAGAGCGCTGACATCTGGCTCTTTTCATGCTCATGGAGCGAGACTGATTCCCTCAAAGGCTGAATAGGCATGTGTGCATGTGGCCCTCAACCTTAGCATGAGTTACAGTATGCAGGCATAGTGTCCTCTCTGAAAAAGTGCACTAGAGATTGGCATTAAGGGCTACTTTTACAACTGTGCCTCAGGATCTTAACATTGTGCTCTGTCCCAGGCACTTACTGATGGACTCAAGAGATGGCTACAGGACTATGAAGGCTGTGTCCATAGCTTTGTGAAAGTATTCATATGGTCATGTGTTTGAAGCTCAATTGCCACAAGGAATTTTCTCTTTTTACTCAAAGCATGATATCATCTCTTAGATCTACCAGGAGAACAGTGATCTAGTGCTGGTCACTGTTGCACCTTATTCATACTGAATTAATCCCAATCTATACAGTCTTCCTCCGGACTACCATTCCAAATTACCAAATAGAATCCTTGGCAATTTCGCCTGGACCACAGTCAGTGTGAATGAGGCGTTAGAGTACATTGATTGAAAGCTTACATTATATTTTACCATTATATTTGATCTATCTGTTTTCACTATAGTTATGCTAGTGGGCACTTCTAATTGTGAAAAGTTTCCTCAAGTTTAAATACTTGTTGAACCCAGATATCAGAGACTGGTTCCAGAGAACAGAAAGACATAATTAGCTCAGACAATAAGAGCAGAAAAAGACTAGGGTGCCACTTTATTAGGTACAAGGTCTACCTAACAAAGACTGTATACATTTTCCATTGCAACATATCAATGATTACTTTGGTTATACAAGGTGTATGTACTGTTAATATATTCAATTCAAAGAGATGTATATAAACAATAAACAAGGTCATTGCAAACAATAAACAAAGTTAATAAACAATCAATAAACACACAAACAAAAGGCCATCCCCTGTCCTTAGACCCTCCATGTGGTAATGAAAAACACATGCTAGAGGGATCCACTCCCAGGACCAGGACTGATGGATGAGGTCCTTGTGCTGAGAAAGTTCAATGTGTGTGGATGGACGCAACAGGTTTGGGGGACATCCAAGTGAATGAGCAGATGGAGCAGGTTCAAGGGGTATCTAGATGAATGGGGTGATGCAGCAGGTTTAGGGGGTATCTAGATGAATGGGGTGATGCAGCAGGTTTAAGGGGCATCTAGATGAATGGGG
>JAVQKC010126963.1:0-15930 GCA_036025475.1 Philypnodon macrostomus
CTAAAAAAAAATCTTACGTTGTCATTTTTCAATGTGTGTGTGTTTTTGTCATTTTTTTGTTTTAACAAAATCTTTTTCTAAACCCCCCCCCCCCCCCCCCTTAAAGAAAAAATAAATGATTACATATCATATTCAATATCGAAAAAAATATCAATATCAAAAACACTGAACTATGAACTCTGAACTATAGACTTACATTTCCAGACATACTGCAGCAGTCTTCTTCCACAATGTTCTGCCCTACAGCACACTTCATTACAGCCTGTGCAGGTAAACAATGACCTCATCAGAGTCAAATCCATACCTTCCTGTCGGCCCACCATCAATGTCTGCCAAAAACACACTAAACCATCCATTCGCCCGTGTGTGTGTGTTGTTGAGCAAGGATTACTTTTATTGGACGTCAAGCAAGGCCCAAAGGCAACTTGGTGCAGCTGGGAGGCGCAACCGGGGCATCTCTCTTGCTAATAGCTGCCTTTTGCCTTCAGTGCCGCACAAGGATCTGATCCGTCATGGCAGACGCTCAGGGAGATACAAGGGCCAGAAGCCTGGGGGGATAGGAACAACGGTTTGCTAACCCAATGGCTACACACACACTAGCACTGGTCTTTCCTACCTCAGCGAGTCAAAAGGTGCTGCATTTGAAGTCTGTTAGTGAGAAGGCAAGCGACTGAAATAACTTTTTTGAACTTTTTTGGAATGGTGTACGAGATGAATTCTTGTTGGTGGAGATTATAGTGTGTGACTTTGAAAATGAACAAACGAACGATAAAATATGACACTGTACCTAATGTAGAAACTGCACAAAAATACTAAAATAGCACGGTTTTTTACTTTTTATTGTATTGATGCCTACCAAATAAAAAATACACTGCTTAATACTTAAATAAAATGTGAATGTTCGTGTTTTTAATAAAAATTGACTAGTTGCGGCAGCAGTCAAAGCAGAGATTCCCAGAATTCCCTCTCCCCAGACACTTCCTCCAGCTCTTCCGGGGGGGACTCCAAGGCGTACCCAGGAGGAAACTCATTTTGGCCGCTTGTACCTTGTCCTTTCAGTCATTACCCAAAGCTCATGATCATAGGTGAGGGTAGGACCGTAGATCAACTTCTCCACAAGAGCCCAAGCTGCACGTGGAAGTGAGGCTGATTATCTCTAGCCGGTACCTCTCAACCTCCCGCATGAGCTCAGGCTCCTTCACCCACAGCAAGGTGACGTTCCATGTCCCTGTCACGAGAGTTTTGGTCTAGGGTTTGGTTAGGGTTTGTCAAGGCCCCCGACCACGACTGCCTCCCAAACCACATTGCACTGGCCCCTCATGGATCAACCTGCGGGTGGTGAGCCTACTGGAAGGCGGGCCCACATTGCTGTTTCGAAGACCCAACCACAAGGCCCCAGAGTGGGGCCCCGGTAACGCCAATATGGGCGATGTAACGGTCCTTGTTTGTAAACTTGTCATCATGGGAGGCTTGTGAACCACTTTTGCTGGCCCGTCACCTAGGACCTTGGGAGACTCTACCAGGGGCAGAATAACCCCAAAAAATAGCTCCTAGGATCATTCGGGCACACAAACCCCTCCACCCCAATAAGGTAGCAGTTCCAGGAGGGGCAAAGTGTCATTGTTAAAAACTCGTGTCCTAAAATACATCAGCAAGGATATCTCTGTAACTCTGTGGCTAATGGCTAATCTGTAGCCAGACCTTAAATGTAATCAGAACTAAATCTAGAACTGCACTAAACCCTACAACAGGGACTTAGTGGGTGGGCAATGGTGATGAGTGGTTAAAAGTTCACCCTGAAAATAGAGAGTCGCCGGTTACAATCCCTCCCAAGTCTGTCTTCGTGTCCCTGGGCAAGACACTTCACCCAACTTGCCCATGAATCTGTTAGTGGGACTGTGATTGTGGTGGTCAGGGACCATAGGCGCAGAATGGCACACTTCCGCCACTGTGTGTGTCTGAAGAGTGAATGAATAATTCATAATTGTAAAGCGTCTTTGAGTGTCTGGTAAAGTGCTTTATAAGACTAATGCATTAATATTCACATCTAAAGCAGCCCCAACCAAACCTAACCTGGACTGGACTAAAATAAAGAATCTGACAAATTAATAACAACATAATTAACATGATTGTACAAACATCGCATGAACGCAATATCAAATCATCAATCTATAGGAATCAAATTATAAAAGGCTAAAGACTTTTTTTTTTCAAAACATCTCAAAAACTGCACAGTCATTTTGTTATTCATTCATACACCCTTAGTTACCAGAATCCAGAAGCCAGCCTGGCACTGTCACCGGAGAACATTAGCAACAGTTAGCACACTGTCCACAAACGGTTCCTGGACACCCACTGTGGTCCACATTCACAGCGTCTTCCCCAAATCAGCGCGGCGCTACGGGGCAGACACTTGGCTTTCTTGTGGTGGACTGGTGAGCGTAACCGTTTCCAGATGCCTCGCTGACAGACATGAAGAGCCAGTTGTACAGTACACGGGGGTGAGAGAAAGTACGTAAGGAGCATAAAACCAAGAAGGGAATGGATGAGCTCACTTTTCATTTGTGTTGGCTATAAATAAAGAACACATGCAGCCTGTTTGATTCTTCTTCTAAATGTGTGCAGTCGCGAATCAGACCAAGGGCTGTACCAATAAAGTGAGTGTCCTTAGCAAACAGGAAAATGGAAAAGATATCAAATAAAAAACAGACCTAGATATTTTGTCAACACATCTAAAGCAGAAATACCACCGCAAAAATATAAGGCTTACCAAGTACAATTATTTATTTTTTTGACCAAAAATTGATTAAATCTAGACTAAACTAAAGAGAAAAAAACAGAAAAAATATAATAAAAAAGGGTCCAAATGGGAACTATACCAGGATTAAATAGGATATAAACTGGACACATAAATTGGAGTAAACATGGTATAAACCAGATCTAAAGCAGAACTAAACAAGCTCTAATTTGGGTTTAAATTTAACAGCGTACCACTGCTGGTACTGAACCATAATTTGAAAACCACTGGTCTGTGACGTTTCTTGGGTCTGTCTGCAAGTCCATATCAATGTTTGTTTTCTTGACTGCGGGCAGTAAATTCAGACTTCATATTTTGTGATGTCTTTCAAATAATTCAATACACTATCAACAAAATTATGAACTTTTCTCAAGATCTCTGCTCTCTAATGCTTCAACATGGCGGTCTGCATAAGGCATTTGGTAATACCAAAGTAATATTCATGGGCCATCTGTTTCAAAGGGGAGCCGGTCATGTCAGAAAGTAGCGTGACAAAATCCAGGAAAAACGACCGAAGCCAGTGTCAAGCCAAGATCTTGGCGGAGTTTCACTTGTATTTGTCTGGACTTGACTTGTGCTCAGTGATCTGTGGTGAGAAAGAATGCGATGCCTGATAAACCAAACATACATCACAGTGACTTTTTTAATTCTTTCTTTTGCATTTCACAGGCCGTCTGTGATACTATTCCTACACTTTGGGGAAAGAGATACGTGAACCATTCATCAAATAAGACACTTTGCTAGCAGAGAGCTGCTGCTGGCTGCACATGTGAGTGTAAAAATATAAGGAGACCAACACAGGAGAAGAAGTGGTAAATATTATGACGGATGGCTCTCCAGGGTGTGTCTTTGCGTCAATTGGCAGCTATTTGAGTACCTGTTATTTTGCCCTACCACATTGCCACTGCTTTTAGGTTTCACAGCATTTAAGTTTTCTTTCTGGAAAAAAGTCTGTCGAGATATAGTTTGGTTTTCCTTTACAATAAGGAGCAATGTTCTGCAGTGGGTCATCATTTCGAAGAAGCAAGCACAAAAAGCAATACAGAAAAAAAAGGTAGTCGAAAAATAATCTTTTAGGTTTTACCTCAATAATAACACCAACTCTGCTGGTTCATAGTGGACAAAAGTTATTGTTCTAAAAGAAGATTGCGCTCTGTGGGGACAATAGAGGTGTTAGGGCCATACTATCCCTCATCCAAAAATGGGAATTATACAGGAAGTAGTGCACACATGCTGTATTGTGTTGTCATTGTTGCGGAGCCAGATTTATTCAATTCTACTGCTTCCATGAACAGTAGCTGTGCCAGGAAGTTAGAATGCACTTATTGCTGCTTTGTTAGGTGACAGTGTTAAGTCATTATGTGGTTCCCCATTAAGTAAAGTGACATATTGTGAATACATTCAGCGGTACTGTTTTCTCAGCCAAGAATATAATGGCTCAACAAATGAAGTTGTTTAAAAAAGACTTTGCCTATGGGCCTTTAAGTTGACCAAAAACACAAAAGACTCAATACTGCTTGGCCATATTTAAATGCATGGAGTGACGTTTGTATAGCATGTTGTAGTTTGCAGTTGGAGCTAGGATATAAACAAAAAACACAAAGATGAGACTCCACAACAGACTGCGGGAAATTCTTTTCTTCATCCATATCATAAAGCTCAAAATGATTTTTTTTTTACCTTGACTGTAGCGGTGATCCCCAGGGCCATACACATAACTCATTAGTCATGTTCAGGTATGAGTTTATCTTGTCAGCATTAACTTATTGGCAAATGTCAGAGAATGTGTGACGTTGAGTCGACAGTCGTCTTGTCAAAGCTGTCACAGAGCCGCCTCAGGTAACACACTGGTGCATTCTAGCCCCCAGCTGATCCTGTCCCCTAGATACAGTACAGCAAAAACAAGACTCCAAATATTTTCGTTCTGAGTTTGTCAAACCTTGGATACAAAGAAAAAAAAAAATCTTCAAATGCTTCGTGGAATTCTTGTGTGTAAAAAGTGCTTTGACAAAGGCCATGTGTCTTTCAGGTATGCACAGACCTCCCATCTTTTAGACAGCAATTGTAGATGTATTGTTTGGTTATTTCTCTGTATGCAATGTTGTTGAGTTGATATGATTTGCTGAATAAAATATTTAAATTATTATTCTATATTGTTTTTCTTTATATATATATATATGTAATATAAGTCTCCTCCCTGTGCGCTGTCCTCAGATAAACTTGAATCCCTGTGTTTTTTTTACATGTCACTTTCTTAGATACCTTATACAGAGGGGGGCAGACAGGAGATTTAGACCACATGAGATGTTTAGTTTATGATACATTTGTTTAATTCAAAATTTATCTTTAGATAAACATACCAGACTCCCCTGGGCCTGCTCCCGTTTATCGGCATGTGGCCAGTTTATTCCTGAAAGTCCTGACATACTTCATGGAAACACATGGAAGAAACAAAGAAAAGTATCAATGCCTTAAAAATGATTAACATGTATCATAAAATGCAAAGCAAGCTAAAAATTATTCATTTTATTCAGATTATTTCACACTTATATAATAATAATAATAATATCTATAACCAGCTCCAGCTGGTTTAGCTCCGCAAACCTGATTTGTCATTGATTCTGGGACTAGCATGAAGGAACATTAAGATGTAAGCAGCCTACAACCACTAATAAATGAATGGAAAGACACCTATACCTGTCCTTCAAAAATATATAGTAACAGTGGCTGATTTTTTGTTAACTGATTACACTATTAAAATAATTGTACATTTTGAAAGCTAGTTACCTATCAGCATGTTTATTACCTATACCTAAAACATTTATATGGTACTGTACATCAATTTTTTTTAATATTTCACAGCTCAACATGGTATTTGCTCATTGTCTTTTTTGGCCAGTCTTAACTCTTTGAAGAGACAAGGTGAACGGTTTGTCGTTGTGTGCTGTTTGTAATTGAATCCTTCCACATCCGTTTGAAAAGCCATTAATCACTGGCCTAATTGAGTCACGGACCAGTAATTAGGTTTGATTGGGAGCACAATGGTCAAAGTGAGTCTCTTTGAATCAACACCTTTAACTGCAGTTCACCATCCACTGGGAGGACACCCGTCGAGCTCTGTAGTGGCTGACAACACTCTTTTAAATATCAGACCTTAATCAGCATCAAACACATGAACATCCTTTATAAGTAAACCTTTAGATGTCTCACGTGTCTCTAACAAGGGCTGAAGAAAATACTGATGACATTTACCTAACAAGAAATATTACATTAAATACAATTGACATACTATGAATAAAAGGAAGACTTCTTAATGCTCCATTATACAATAACAGTATAGTTACAACAATAGCTTTATAGTATGGTAATGATATGATAATGGTAATAAACTAATTAATAATAATTAATTCAAGTAATTTCTATGTGTATTGTATGTATTTACAATGGTACCTTGTTAGTAATACAAAACAGGGGTAGGGTACCAACGTTGACAATTCATTTTATGGTACACTGGGTGACCTAATACACTGATTATCATGAATGAGAAAATATTAAACAGAGATTTACAGTAAGATGGTGTGATGACGTCAGAACCATGTCAAAATGTGTTTCTGAAGTGTTTTGCTACTTGCATTGTAGTAAGGGTAATTTGGAGGTGAAAAGAAGAACTACCAAGCCTGATTCTAACCATAACTTAAGCAGATACAAAAACAGGCATCTTTGTGGGGAAACTCTTTGTGGGGAAACTCCACATTCGCACCAGTTTGAAAATACAGATAACTCGTGATTCCATTAAATGTTTCTTCTCTCTAGCCCAAAAAGGATGGGCCTTGTAACAGTGGCTAAAATTGTGTGTGCTTGTATTGACCAATGCTCATAACAAATGCATATCGTAGGCAGTGGTAGGCAGGGGAATACAGAGAACCCACACGCAGACTCCCAAGAAAGAGTACCCTGCCGTTGTCATAATCAAATTGACAAATCCATTTAGACAAAAATATCCTGTGATCCAGTACTCCGTATTTGTGTAGTGCTGGATACAGTACTGTAGTGTTTGGCAAACAGGAGAAGGGTAATCTCGGGGATGGCCTGGTGTGTGGCTAGATAAAGGAGATTATCCTCACTGTGGCGTTCTGGAGTCGGTTTAGCATGAATGCCAAAGTGTGTGTTCTTGTGCGCTTTATATATGTAATTGTCTATTGGATGTGTCTAACTTTTGTTTTGCGGTTGTGTAGATGTGTATGGGTAAGTGTGTTACAGTATACTGAGCAGCAGAGATGAAGGATTGTGAAGGGTATCAAAGTGGGATTGTGGAGGATTGAAGAAATCTAAGTCGTCTTCATCCATTGACTTTCTGGCCCTAAGTGGTCTCCCAGGTTCACGGCAGTCTGCTTACTTGTCCGAACTCAGGGGTCCAAGAAGAGAACCTCGGCAGATATTGGAATCATAAACAAGCTCTGGTTACTTGATTAGCCACTGGGTTGTACTGGAAACTGCAAAAACCAGTACAGTCAATATATTTACTAGTATATTATTATAGTTGTTGTTTGTCCAGAGACGGTCTTTCAGAGTTTTTCCACCATCTGACTTGTGCGTCAACAAACCTGAACTACCGCTCACTAGATCTGAAACAATATCGTTTTGTGGATACTTTGTGGTTGAATTTGAAAATCCTGTTGATCTGCAATTCCAGAATTACTCGTCCAAACAACATTCAAATTAATTCTACTTTCTTTTTAATTTTGGGCGGATTGAATATGTGCCTTACTGAGAGAGTTGTCGTACTTAATAAAATGGGCAGTGACTGTATTTTGTGTGAGCTTACAGATAGAAATTGGTAACTAAGACTTCCAACAATTATCTGCTTTGAGGTGTGCTAATAACCTTGATTAGCCAACATTCATTATATTGTATAACTGTGAGATACTATAGCCACTCACATGCTATATATTCTAATTGTATGTCTTTGTATAAAATGAAAATATAATCTATCCTTAATTAAACGCAGTAGATCCTGCCTTCAGAATAATTGGTTGTTACTTTCCTATAGTAGAAAGAGATTACTACAGGTCACGTGGTCCACTTTGCAAACACCCCTGCTGCATAGAAACCATGAGTTGACATAGCAACCAATTAAGCCTAGCTTGGCAATTTATCCTGTAAACAGAGCTGCTAGCACACATCTGTGACTAATAGGATTACTTGGCTCAGTTCACCTGTAACATTAATTACACTGCTTTTATATAAACACTAGTTTTGATATGCATTTCTCCTGCCCACAGAAGCTTCAAGGAAAAGGGTTTAGCTTGTGCATTAAAAGGTCATGCATTTATTAGTCTACCTGGATAATTATTACAATGTTGAACCACTGGGTGAAGTGTTCAGACATTTCGGTACAAGCTGCCAAAATACCTCACTGATCATTATATTCATGAATGTAAATCTTTAGAAAACTAATACATATAATGAACAATGAGATAATGAATTGGATTGAGTGAGTGGCAAAAGCAATTGTTGAAACTTTCAATTGTTTGTGAATCTCAAAACAGACAGTGATTATAGTATATATATATATAGTTATAGTTATAGTCAGTGATTTTAAATGTTGACTCTATTTACTATTTCCGCTACTAACATTGACGTCAGGTCATTTTAGAGGTGAAGACAATAGGACACATTTCTTAGAGCCAGCAGAAGATTGAACATGTGTATGTTGATCCTTCAGAGTGTCAGGGATTCCAGTCTTGATCCTGGCATTGCATTCAAGTTAAAAGCCAGTTTACATTTAATATGTATGTATCATGTGAGTCTTTCAGTTGTTGGCAAACATTCTAAAGTGATACATTTGGAAAAACAAACTAAATAGTGTAAAAAAAGCGTTTACAATCTGGCAATGGTTTAAAATGTACACTATCTGATTATTCTAGAACCTCTCAATGTCATTTGCCTCTACCAAGGGGAAGGCAACCGGAATACATAGAGCGTAGAGAATGAACTGAAATGAGTCGGGGGCTTTATTAAGAACATGCTCTGATGGATTTCCTGTCAGTGAGCATCCACGCTGTTAAGATCAATGCGATTGGGATCAAGAGGTAAAACAGAGGAGAAGAAGAACACACCTTTCAGATCCATTCTCGATGTTACCCCCTCTCTGCCTACGGGCGCTGTCGGAAAAACTGCCCAGAGCTGTCTCCTTTAAGTAATTAAGACGGTTGGAGGTTTCTATCCATATTTGATGAACCTCCCAGCACAATTACCCAGAACCCTTGTGTGGAGCCCAAGCTTGACGGATTGATGTGTTCCCACACACACAGCCATGGCTTTTGGTGTTGGGTCAGTGAGCTGGCAGCCTCCTCTGCAATACCCCGCCTATGTTAGCATGTCTTAGTATGGATGTGAATATGAATGCTGTATATCTGCTTCCTAATGAATTAAAAGAGCAATTTAGGTGCTTTCCGATCCCTGGGGAGTTCATTCCATCTTCTTAACGATTGGCCCCCGTGAACCCGCTGCTGAGACGAGCTGTTTTATCATCAAGTTATACCATCAGGGAAGCTTATTAACAGTGGTTTGGGCAGGGAGGTGTGGGGTGATAAGAGGAGAGTGCCTAAAGGGTTAGAATTAGTGTAATTGTTTAACTAAATGCTGGAGTGTACTGTGAAACTGGAATGGAATCATTGACCTCCAAGGATCTGTTACTCTTTGGCAATACTCAGAAATAAAGACTTTTTTGTCATTGCATGATAGGGCCAAGAAGTGGATTCTTTACCATTGTGTGTGTGTATTAACCATATGAATAATAACATACAAAATTAGAATGCCAATGGATTGGATTTATTTTAGCCCCAGAGCAGAATGACAAAGATGTGGCAGCCATATTGCTGGGTTGCAGGTTCAAGAATGCGATGATGTCAAACCCTCAGATAGGGGGGCGGGGGCCAGAATTATTTTTACAAGATATAGCCCCCCAAAAAATCCACAAATGTTGAATCTGATGATTTTTATTAGTGACACGGTCCATTACTCCCGTATATCTATCCAACCACACACAAAATCTGCAGATTTACAACTGTTATTTTCCTGCAACCCAGCAATTGCTTGTACAAACTCTCCAACCACCAACGAACATACCCCACAGTCATGTAAGGCAAGGCATGTTAAGTGTCGTACGAATCAGGCAGGAATAGATCCACCCACCTTCTGGTTAGAGGGATAATGGATGGAGCAGTTAGCCATAAATTTGAAGATCGCAGGTCCATGGAGGTCTTGGCACTATCTTAATTATTGTAAGATAGGGCAGCTCTCCAAGTGCCTGTAGCCAATACTGTAAATATGCTGAGTTATTCTTTGCTTTAAAAATCTTGGCAGAAATGTGATTTTCAGTACAGCAAACAGTATAAAACATTACATTCCCCACCACCGGGAAAATGTATTTTTATTAAACCACACTCTGTTGGTTTTAACTTTTATCATTTGAAAAAGTCATGTCGGCTACATCCCACATATTGTATTTATATGCCAAAAGGAAATAGTGCATACTTTTCTAAGAATCCGTTCCGTTAAAACAGATGAAAACACAGGGCTTTGGAGCGGGAAATTGGATGAAAGTGTGCTGCAAGTGGAGCTTCTCAGGCCTCACTTCATTTTATGATAATGATAATTGAAAGATGAGGGAGGAAGAACTGAATTATGGAGCTGGATTAACAAAATGCCCACGTCGGGGGATGCTAAATTCACTCTTGTTACACTTGTGCACTGGCTGGTTCACAGCGTCAGGCCTCTGGTTAGAACACTCTGACTCGATTACTGCCCACTTAATGAAATTCTCCTCTCTCAATTGCATTTGCAGCAGTTTAGAGTTTGTTTCTTTTCTCACACCAGTAAAACACTTGCTGTAGGTAAAGATATGCCTCTGTCCAAAGAACAAAGTGGGAGTCAGTGTTTGAGGGCCAAAATATGTTGGATGGATGGATGGATGGTTTTCAAATAAATTCACAGTACATAAAGTCACTTCACTACTATCATTTCATTGTACCTCAACATGGTATAGGTCTACACATTCTCTCTAGTCTTGGCCTGTGATATAAAACTATGCAACAAACTATAATGAACTGTGTCACTACACTAAGCAAGGGGTTTGTGGGTTCTTGGAGCCAGCTAACCACGGTAGTCTCTATTAGTGGAGACTGCATGTCCTCCCTGTGTAACTGTTGGTTCTCTCCAGCTTCTCTAAACTGCCCTAAAACATGCATGGAATACTTAACAGTTCAGGGAAATAAATAAACATATGTGCTGTGATGTTAATGTAATGTGTTGCAACGGAGCTACTGTTTTATGTGCAAGACAAATTTCAGATCTCTGATCTGACAATAAAGTATTATCTAATCTAATCTATATGTTGAGCTTCACAAAAACATATTTAATTTTGTGTGTGCTGGATTATAGATCTACATATTTATTACATTATTTATTATTATTTATTTCACAGATTATTTTTCAAATTGGGACTTATGACAACATAATTACATATTGCACACAGTCTTTTACACAAATGTCCCAGAGGAGTCCAGGATGTATGGTCTGGGTGTCCCTTTGGTTCAGGTCTGTGCGGGTCATGCATGTGACAACATTAAGGCGACCCGCAGAGAGCTGCTATTGGTAAGTGTTGCTGCTTTGTTATGTGCTTGTATGCTCACTGACCTGGACCTAAGGGTCTTACGCTGAAGAAAACCCACATCCACCGTCCGGCCACATTCAATCACAGGAAACACACTAAAAGCCTGGTACACAGGCTCAGTTACTGTGATTAAGTACACTGGCAATGGTTGTGAAATTCTGTATTATTTAAGTTTTATAGTTATATTGCAGTTGTTGTTTAAACTGTTCTAGCATAGGCTGTATTATAAATATAAATAATAGATTTTCTAATACTTTTAGATAACTCTCGTTAACACCATATTTTCCAATCTTTTACTTAATTATATTTTGAAGGTTTTCACAGTGGTATTTGTTGGTACGTTATTCTTAACTTGATTTTTTGGGGGGGCATTATACACTCATTGTACTCACACATTGTATAATTTTCAGTTTTCCCTAATTTACTTAATTATTCCTACTAGCATGGCCAACTCATTTCCTATTCTATAAAAGGTGTTAGTCTGGTCTCTTGTTGATTGCATTCAATTTCAAGAGTGGAGTTCACTGATGTATAGTAGTGATTCGTTTTGAGCAAACCAGACCAGATCCACTGCTATAGTAGAGGAGGTGGGGCTGGTTTACCAGGCTGTAGATTCTTACAGTATACCCTAGCTTTTCATCTAGTATGTAAACAATAAGTGTACAAACATATCTAGAGTAGAGATGATTGCCTACTGATCTGTATTGGTTGAAGTTTAGTTTAGTAATCTGTTAATATCTCTTCATATTCCCAGGTCGTTACTGTACACATGTTCTTAATAACTTACCTGGTTAAATAAATAAATAAAATAAATTAATATCACTGACTTCTCCTTTAGATGCATTTACACTTGCGCCACATGTTCCAGCCCTAAGCTTCTCTGCGGGAGCCCTCTGCAAAATTAGTACCACAAATCCTTAGTCTAGATAGAGTAGGTAGTGCATGCTCTTTGCTACACATATTAGGATGCTGCTGTGAGAGTGGAGAGCTATCTTTATCACAAGCTGACTGATCACGCTCTTTATAACTGAAAGGAATAGGCGGGACCAGGCTTAAAAGGACACAGTGGGCTTCAATAAGATTTGAAGGAGAATGAGTTAAGGCTGTAATATCACTTGTTACTCCAACTCCTATTCTCCAGTTTTCTAATTTGTCCCTAATGGAATCCTCAGCCATTACAGAGCATACTGATTGCCTGTTAAACTGAAGCTCTCTGAACCAATCATGGTCCACCTCCAGGGTGTCATATTCCCATCAGATGTACTGCATCAAGAAGAATTTTAAAGGGGCTATATAAGGACTTTTCTCAAGCTTTGGAAATTCATTTTAGACATGTTTTTGGTTTCTTCCTCTAGTCACATAAAGATGTAAATCAAATATTTTCAGCTCCGGAGAATTAAGCGCTTCAGCAAATTCACCTGAAGTATTTTACCACCTGTGAAATACTCTACTTACACCTTATTTACCTGCACCTTTATATTTTTCTTTTAATATTGTACTTTGTTTTATTATGTTTATTATATTGTTACTTATCTCTTTTTGCACACTTTTTTACCATGTACTACTATTGCATGTTATTAGTACTTCATGAGTATCTTAGCGAGTCTATCGGTTCTTCCGATCCAAAGCATTTCATTGCATTTTTTTGACCCTGTGTTGAATGTGCGTATGACAAATAAACTGAAACCTGAAACCATATAGGGTTACTGTTATTACATATGTGAATCTAACAAAAAATATATAATAGGTATGTTTTTGACAATATATTTCTTTACCATAATGGGGCCCCTTTAAGCTTTAAAGACCAAATGATCATAAAACCAAGTCAAGCCCAATATCCTTTGTTTGTTTTTGCTTTTATTTTCTCAGTATTATTCCCCTTAACTTTAGCACATATACTCAGTCTATGTGATTTGAAATAACATTTTATAAACCAGAGGCACTGATATTTTTCGCATTTTGATTTAAGATGTGTGTATGCTGATAAAGCACCATCTAATTGACTGTATCTATTTATCCATGTGTGTATATACATAAGATGGTATTTCACTAAATAATCATCTTTATGAATCATTATTTAATTAAGTGCTATTTCCTTTACTCCTCTTGGCACAAGGCTTTGCAGTAAAAATTAACTAATTGTATCTATACAGCGGCTCCCCACCCACTCTCGAAATGCCAGCCCAGCAAGCTTTTAACATGATTATGAATTAATTTTTAATGAGCACATAAGCACAGCGGGAATAATCAACATGTAGCTACAGTACATGACACCATATTATTGGTGGAAGAGGAGCAGTCAAGAGCTGTATGCTGAGTGCGTTGGAAGTTTAGGGTAAAAGCCACCATCATGTTCTGTCATTTCTCTTTTATTTTCCTCATTTATAGGCAGCAGGCCAACATCCCTGTGGTGTAATGTAATGTTAAATGAATCTTCCATGCTATAAACCTGTTGTGAAGTTTTAAGGGCCCATATGGGAATATTGTGGGTGAATGAGAGACAGGAGCAATGCAAAAAAGCTATATTAATGATAGTGGACTGCTGACCATTACAAATCTCCACCATCCAGTTTTTAGGGTGGACTATGGACTTTTTTTGCCAAGGTTCAGATGGATTCACATATTTCTGTAGAGGGGGAATAAAAGGCCGCTTACAAAAAATACAGTCTGGAAACGGAAAGTGAAAAATTGGAATGAAAGGGAAATTGTGGCCAGACATTGTAAAGCAGAAAGCCCCGAGGCATTGTTCTCCTGCAGCTTGACTGAATAGGTTTTTTTTTTTGCAGTTTGGTCATGGTCCTTTTCCGCTGCCTTTGTTCAGGTATTTAGTTTCAGGTGAAGATGAAGAGCAGCTTGGTAGGTAGGTTTCAGAGAAAAAGCATAGCAACATATAGTCTCAGCTGATCTTATATTAAGAAACATCGGTTCAAGAGTATATGTTTGTCATACTAAAGTCAATTGGGCAAACTTTAAAAAAAAACAATGCTGTAAATCTATGGTAAGAAACTAAATTCAAAAATAATTCGCTGGAGATCAAGAACAAAACCTACTGGGATTTGCACATGCACAACATAGGTGTTTACAGAGAATGGTCCAAAGCATAGAAAATATCCAGTGAGCAGCACTCGTTGTTGAGTTATCGCGTTCACACATAGGATCTGGGGACAAGGACCAAAGTGATTCCATAATATCGATGTTTCGCCGATATAATAACCACTCTCACCACCAAGGTCTGCAGAAGACCATCTCTGAATCAGACTTGAACCAGAAACCACATTGGGCCATTTTATTAGGTAGTAATAAGTAGTAATTAGAAGTTCCTAATAAAGATCAAAATAAGGTGCAATTAACTGTGGCAATCTCTTTCTTGCTGCAAAAAAACGTATTTGGACCCCAATTGCGCCATCATTGCCTCATTAAATGAGTGCTTGTTTATCACAGACTAATCTCCAAGGCTTGTGTACACAACACTGGAAGACGCTGCTTAATCCTCTCATTGGAAAGCATTTGCCTTCAGGATTTGTCAGAGAATTTGAATTCCGTGCAAAAAGGTGTCAAATCTAGCTTGCGTTAACTGCTTAATCAAGTTGTATGTAAGAAAATACCAGAAAAACGTGTTGCAACAATACATGCTTATATCTGAATGATGGCAAAGACATATAATTAGACTGCTGCTAAGTGGTTTCTTCCTTATTGGACAAAAAACACAATGGCTTTTAGTGTAGCAATTTTACACCAAGCTCAAACACTTACACAGTACTCAGGACACAGTGTCTCAGGTGCAGCACAGTCCATTGAAAAACCATGAACACCTGCCTTTTTAATCCTACCAATTTACCTGGAGACTAGCCACTAGCTTAGGTTACAGTTGACATGGCTTGAACAGGCTTTTTCTTGGCGCGTCAGTCTGCGCAATCTTTTAATCAAAGTAACACTATCCCCAATGTCTACCCCCCGCTTGACCTGTAGCATAGGCCAGAAATGAGTGGGGCATATATGGCTATATTTTCTGGAACTACAGTCGACATTTTATGAATTTTTAGACAGATAATACAAATGGAAGAGGTTATATTGGTAATGTTCAAGACAAACTTGCTGATGAGTTTACAGAGAATGGCCTTAAAATATATGTTCTGTGTGCAACGATGCCTTGATGGGGCATAAGACAAAAAAGACCACACCTGGTACCACTTTAGATACTAGCTCTCTAAGGTGGACGGTGAATGTATGTCATCTATTGTGTCCTATGAGCAGAGCTGGGTAGTACTCGGTTACATTTACTCATTTTTTTTAATAGAGTAGCTTTACTGCACAATACTCTTTACTTTTACTTGAGTAATAATATTTTGAAGTAACTGTACTCTTATTTGAGTAAAATCTTGGAAATCTAGAAAGAGGAAGAGTACTTTTACCACCTCTGTGTGTCATGTAAGAACAGCTTTATGTGAAAAATGTG
>JAVQKC010127025.1:0-17486 GCA_036025475.1 Philypnodon macrostomus
ACAAAAAAAATTAATTTTTAAATTTTTTTTTATTAAAAGCCCAAATATTTCTTAATTTTATTTTAAAAAAAAAAAAAAAAAAAAAAAAAAGGTCGATTGACAGCACTAATTGTAGCCTATAAAAAAAAACGAGAGTTTGGGCCATTATTAGTATAGGATTAGCATGTCCAGCTCTAAATATTAATTTGGCTACTGTAAGTTATTAATTTGTAGGCTAATAAATAAATAAAAAGTAATAAATTAAAAAAGTTTTTGTTAACATTATGGTGGCATTATTACAAGTTAGTTATTAACATGTAATTAATTATCATTAATCACATTTTTTGTTTCTTTTAAATAATAAAAAAAAAAAATCTAAATAAAATCGCAATATTGTTTAATAAAAGTCACCATTTTGTTTTCTGGCAAAATTGCACAACCCTAGTTTATACTCCGGTTAACGGTTTTAGATTACTAAATTAGTTGATGATTAATCACAATTAATCCAATTAATTGTTTCGGCACTACTATGATATCATGGCATCATTAATTTGTGTGTTAAGGGAACATTTTTGCAATAACTGACTCTGGTCTAACTCAAACATGGTCCTGTGTAGTAATCCTGGTTAATATCTTCAGTTCCATTCTCCTGCTGCGGGATTACTGAGGCACTCCATCCCAGAGGATTAGCTTGGCAGCTTGGTGGGAGCAGGGCTTCTATGAGGGGCTTATGTAACCTCAGCCCCACAGTCCCAGTTACAGTACCAATGGTTGCATAGAAGAAGCTGCTCTTGCCATATTTCATCACTTTTAACTACTACACCCAAATCTGCCAAGAGGGATTTCCCTTCCAAACAGTCTCCACCCCCCAATGTTATCACAGTATTGAATGCATTTGTCAAGGTGTTTTCAATGGCAACCATATACTGTCTGCTTTATACATATACACTCTTGGATACTTCATTGCAACTGCTGACTGGTGGTATGTCATTTTACCTGATATACATACTTGTAAGCAGCCTTTTTAAAAGTGTGTGTCTGTCAGTGTCTTATTTTAAGATGGATATGTACACAGACACTTTGATATGTTTGCATCCTTCTTGTGAGATTTTATATAAGTGCATTAATCTGTCAGGCTTTGCTGGAGTGCATGCAGGCAGCAGTAGAATGGCTTCTACTCTGCCTCCTAGAAGATCTCATTTTAAGAAGCAGCAGGTAGACGGGGCCAGACTATTTCTTTTTTTTTGTTCTAGTCTTTCTCTTCCTAGTCTTTCTCCTGCTGTTAGCTTCTTTTGGGTGGGATATGGCTATGGCCCAGATTGGCAAGTGCTATGGAAGCTTTGGCAAGCGACTCTTTCCCCAACTTCTTCTCTCTTAACCCACTCTGTGTTGTTGTAGACTTGGGAGAGGTCACATTCATGGTGAAAAGCAGGTCAGTCAGGAAAAATGTGACAGCCTTTATGCTTTCTCATGGTATCAACATCACTCCCTCTCTCCCTTTGTACGCTCTTTGCTTACTCGTCACTTCTATATCCTTTCTCCATTGTCTGTGTGGCTGAGTGCCTCTGTGATTTGGATCCCTCCTCTGGGCTCTGTGTTTACTCTTGGACTGCCTGAGAGTCTGTTTGCGTCTGTGTGCTGGAGTATTAACAAGAGAGAAGAGAGTGTCTACTCACTCATGCATTTGTGTGCGCACTAGTTTGTGTGTGTGTGTGCTGCTGGCAGAGTAGAGTTGGGGGAGGGACACAGCAGCTCAGAGAGGGAGGAGGGAAAAGGGCGAGATAGGAGAGATCAGATGAGGGGAGAGAGAGCACAGAGCACCGCCCCACAGTTCCACTTTCCTGTGGAAGTCTTCCCAGACAAGCGCCATTGGGGAAAGACACAGCCGAGAAGAAAAGAGCACCATTAACACAAGAGTCCGGAGTGCGAATCAGGGCGGGGAGAGGCCAGGAGCATGTGCTGTTTTGGAGCATGTCAACCTGACACCAACTCAAGTATCAGGCCAGCTGGCAGGAAGGGCTCAGAGCGGATCGGAAGGCCCAGCCCTGAAGAGTGTCCTGGCTGGCCCTCCAAAGATCAGACCGTCTGATAGTGTTGTCGAGAAAGGGGCCACAAGACGACGACTGGAGTGACAGGCATGTAACAAACAGGAACAACCACGTTTTAGCTACACAAGGTGTTTATTGGACTCACTTTGGGAGGAGCTAACAAAGTCTGCTATTCTTATTGGCTGTGAGGCTACCACCTGCTTCAGTAATCTTGCTTCTGATTGGATGGTTGTCCCATGTGTGTTTCTCAGGCAACTGAGGAAACTAGAGCTGCTTTGGATTATACTGCGTGCACTCGCTTACAGTGGAATAAAGTGTGCATAGTTAGAGGTCATAACAGAGTAACCTTTGACTCTAGTGTGTTGTAGTGTAGTGTAGTGTAGTGTAGTGTGAAGTTTTGTAGGTTCACTGAGTATAGCTCAGATATGGTTATGTATAGTATTATCTTTCTGCCCAGGCTTTTGAGAGTGTATTGTGTGTGTGTGTGTCTGCTGTCTCTGTTTTAGCTGGCATTTACTAGTTTGCCATAGATCATTTTTATTATAATATATTATATTTCTTTTTATATTTTGGGCCACCTATTCTTCTTTTTCTGTATTATAGAGGCTTTTCAAGTGAGGCTTTCAATGGGAACAACAAATATTTCAGCTGAAATTACGACTTCCACTTTAGGACTTAACAGGTTATGAGTAGGTGTAGGCGGTAACATTAACTATGGTTGAGATACCTTTTTATATTTACGTAAATAAAATTATTTAAAAATTTTAAAAGTTAAATTTGCTAAAAAATATTTTTTATCTATTCTTTATCAAAAGTCTTTCAATAGGTGATTACACCACTTGATTATACAGTTGTTCAAACTGTAAGGTTGTTTAATTAGCATTGTTTTTTTTTCATAATGGATAAGCCTTGTCATTTTTTAATCTTTGTTCAGATTCAATCTTTGTTTCATGTTTGTCCTATGGCGTACTATTAAGTGATGAGGTGCAGGAACCTCTGAACCTATGTCCAAGGTTGTCCCAGGAACTGTTGGCTGTGTGCCTGTTAATAACTACTACACATACACACAGTATTTGAAAGGCTGTCCTGCTGCCAGGACCTGTCAGGCTGGCACAGGAAACAAATGGGTGGTGTAAGCTAAGCCTCTTACAGCACACACTGTTAATGAGCTGCTTTTAGCTAACAGCAGACTTGAGGGGGAAACACCAGTGCACTTGCACTTGCACATGCACACCGGCTGCCCTCTACATGTCTTCTTTTAGCACACACACAGAGCTCGCTGACAGGTTGATCTATCACAGCCCTGGCCCAGCGGGTGTCTGCAGACTCTTGTGTAAGCCACAGTCATGTGCTCAACTGGGTAAAGGACCAATGTTTCTTGGAACTAGGTCACATCAAAGTCAGTCCAAATATGACACTGAGTGACCTTAGGGAGAGCGAGTGATGTCGGACTGACAATGCAGCCCACAAGCCACGCTGTGTCCAACTTTTGTATTTGTGTATTACGCTTCTTTGCAATGTTTTATATGATGGGGATATGAATATATTGTCTTTTTGAACTATAATTAACTCCTATCTTTTAATTCCAGGTCTTCTTCAGTATGGTAGGAATTGGTCCGCCATCGCCAAGATGGTGGGATCAAAAACTGTGTCACAGTGCAAGAATTTCTACTTCAACTACAAGAAAAGGCAGAAACTGGATGAAATTCTGCAGCAGCATAAAATGAAATCAGTAAGACCCTTACGAGTACTTGCTTGAGTTTCAGCTTTTAGCTTAGCTCAAATCAATCACTAAGCTATAATATAACATGATTTCCCAGTGAGAGCTAGTATAGTTTTTAATTATGTGCTTTTGTTATGTTTCAGGAAAAAGAGCGAAAGGCCCGACGTAGGGGCAAGGCTTCTCAGAATGAAGAAGCCAATGCCCAGTTTATTACTGAAGAGGAGGAGATGGAGGGATCAGGTGGCAGTGGCAACGAAGAGGAGGCACCTGAAGATGGAGAAGGTATGTACATCTTAAGCTGTCCATACACCAAAGCGACCATTGCCCAGCTGAAGCCATCTGACAGTTTTTTGCCGTTGCTCACCTCCGGATTTTTTATGTGTATGCCCCCATCCCCCAATGGCGAAAGCCGTTTGACCAGTTTTTGGGCGATTGAGCATGTTGAATCGCCATCGTGAGTCTACGCACAGAATGTTATGATTGGCCTAGCACTACGGCTGCTGCACCAATCAGCTCATGGAAGGAGGAGGGGAAGTGACCCGAGCTTAAAACCACAACAATAGTCTCATATGCCGCCCGAGCATTTACTCGAAAATGGACAAAACTACAAAACATCAAAGGGCCCACTCCACACTATAAGAATTGGTCAAATGTTTCGGACTTAAGCTTAACTTAATTAGGACGGACATTTGATTAAAAGTCCGCTAGTAGGGGATGTAACAGGGATTGCTTAGCAATAGTTTAGCATTGATTTACATTACGTCACTTCCTGTTATCTTTGTTCGATGTCTAGTGGGGGGTTATTACGTCACGCAAGGCACTGTCTTTGGGCCGCTTGTCTCTTTGGTATATGAAGAGGGAAAAGGGAGACTCAACGCCAGGAAACGGGGCTGGCGAGAGGAGATGGGACGGCTCTTTGGCGGCTGTCTGGGCGTTTCTTTGGTGTGTGGAGACCTTTAGGCTATTCACACAGGTTGGTGCGCTCCGTGGTGCACACTATATAAAATTAGATTTACTTTAGTTAGTGTGATTCGTGTTCACACGTGTGTTTCCTACTTCACCCCAAACACCTCACCATAAACCACGTGACAATTGTCAGCCGACCGTGAAACAGGTTTCCATGACAACAGCAGGGGAGCGCAGATCAAGGGACAACCTCCACTGGAGGCGCCCTGCTGCTGCAGTTTTGCGCTTCATGTTTCCCCTTCATATTATTATGGCAATGAGTTTATATTCGCCAAAGAATAATAAATAATGCATGCCCCTGTTTCATACAGTTTGTGTGGCCCATTCTTGTTATAACTCTGATATTCAGCGTATTCAAGTGTCTGGCTCGGAGCAGAGTCATGTGACTTTGTTCCCCCGTGTAATGGATAAGAAGAACTCTACACAATAATCTAGGTCCAAATAAATATTTCGAGAGAGAACCACTCTCTGTCAGGATGACTGTCTTTTTAGCTCAAACATGTGGTGTACGGCCTTATAATGTGTAGGCACGAGGTCGGCCACATTGAAACCACAGACGCAAGTGCACCGCACTCGGGTGAAAGTCCCTTTGAGTCAATCCAAATCCAAGCCAGTGTGAAAATACTATAAAATAGGCAACATTTGATGGCATTTCTAATGTAGATTATTTTTTGGAAATGTAGAATAGGTGCTGTTTCCCCCACTCTTTAGACTTCATGTAGCAGCCTCTTCAAGTGGCTCAGTGTTGTAGCAGTGTCCTGAATCTTAGTGTCCTGAATGTACATCTGTTGCTCGAAGAATACTGTGTTGTCTGTATCACAACAAAAGAGTTAAACCCCGGGGGGATGCCATCCATCATCACAATTGGTTTTATGTTCCCTCTTGTGGTGTGAAACCTGATTAGGAAGAATGACACTGTAGAGAATATAGTTTAACAAAAAGATGCAGGGAAAGCATTTCAATGTTCATGCTCATGTTCTGTCTTTGTGTCTTAACTTGTGTCTTAATGTGTTTTTGCAGGTGGAGCCAACAATAGCTCTGACACAGAAAGCTTGCCTTCTCCACATTCATCAGAGGACAGCAAGGCAAAGGAAGATGGTTCGAGCAAGTCAAAGGCCAGCTCCAACTCTGGGGACAAGGAGGGAGCTGGATCAGACACAGCCCAGTTAGAGGATGAGAAACCCATGGTTAAAGAAGATACAGATGTGGCTGTCAAACAGGAAATAAAAACTGAGACAGGAGAAGCTAGTAAGGAGTCAGGAGCATCCGGCAGTGATACACAGGACAAAAAACCTCCTAGTTCAGAGTCTGAAGAAGTTAAGCCTTTGACAAAGAGCTCCAAGAAGGACCACACCGCCAAAACAGGCTCTCATGGAGATAGTGACTCTAGTGCCACTTGCAGCGCTGATGAAGTTGAGGAAACTGACAACAATGAGAAGGCCAGGTAAGAAGGTTCCACATTCCAAAATGTAACGTGCAACATATTTATCCAATTACTAAGTAGGGATTTTTATTGTCTATAACTTGGTTATGTTGTAAGATAGAACCAATAATACTGTGTCTACATTGCCTGTAAAGGTACAAATAATTTGTTTTAGTTAGATTTCATCTTATTGCAATATATAGTTGCTATGTGGACTAATGGCTGTACTCCTGATCCATAAGAGGTACTTGCAAATAGTGTATATAGATATGATTTTGGGGTCGGTGTCAAAGGGCCTGTGGTTTCATAGTGGCCTGCTTGGTGTTTTATTTTTCTGGTCTACCACAACAGACAAACTGTTAGAAAGTACTGGAGGCTTTGAAGTGTTATTTGTTGCCTAGCTACACTGTATGATAATGAAGTTGTATTTGCCAAGACACTTCTTGTCTTGTCACGTCTTTTCAGACTTTATTTGCATATAGTTTGTGAATTTAATAATAGCATGTTGTACTGTTTATATGTACCGGTACTGTATATATATTTTTTACATACATTGACTGCATGTGTCCATAAATGAGGGCACACAATGGCTGTCAGAATGCGTGGGAGGAGCGATTTGCGTCTTGTTTGCATGGTATTTGTTAAATTTTTTCCATGACAGCAGACTGCGTGTACTGGCAGAGCTGAGGGAAAGCTGCCCTCTCTGCCAAAGCAAACAAAGCTAGTAAGTGAGGTATCTGCAAGTGTGCGTATGTGGTGTGATACAGTGTGCTTCTGACAGATGTGCAAGCCATACTGCACTTTCCAGCATTCAGGGGCTGTTAAGCATAATTCCCACAAACAAATATTCTGGCCTTAAATCTTTGTCTATTTGGATGTCTTAGTATTATAAGTAAACATTGAATTGATGAATTGCTGTATTTTTAATGATTGTGAGTTTCACCCTGTGTTACTATCAATGTATAAATGAATCAATCTTTGTCTTTAGAATAACCTCTCCAAGGCCAAGCCTACTCAACTATGCTCATGATGGGGTCATATCGTCACCGCTACAGAAACCAATGGACCTAAAGCAGCTCAAACAGAGGGCAGCTGCTATCCCACCCATTGTAAGTGACACCAGATATCTCTTGTGTCCTGATTTCTAATGTTTGGATAGGTAATCAAATTATAAACTGTGTGTTAGTGTTTATAGCAGATAGAGAGTGATAATGGTAATTTTCTATGTGGCAAAGTAAGAGGACACCATGCTGTAAGGAGGATTACTTAGAAATAAGAGCTGTTTCAGCTATCACTGTGATCAGACACTGCTTGTGGCTAACCATATGTCAAATACTGGACAGTACTCTGCTTGTCTCCATGTCTAATGTGTGTACAATTTTTCCTCTTGTGGCTCATCCTGTCTGTAGATGCCAGAGGCCACTGTACAGGGCAATCAGCGGAGTAGTGGTGGTGGTGGTAAATGCGGGCTACCACCTCATGCCTTGGCACTGTACCAGCAGCAGATAACCATGGCTCACGGGGAGTCCTCTCAGGAGGTCAAACAGCAGCAGTTCTCTGGCCAGCCAGGCAAAGGGCAGTCTTACACCCACCAGACAGAAAGAGATAGGGACCCTGCACGCAGCAGCAGCCCCCGAATCCGCCCACGCAGCCCCTCCAGCACTGACAAGGATGGTATGAATACGCCCACATTTTTTCCTCTGTGGATGCTTGTGTAGATGGTAACTCCTCTTGAATCCTCTTGATGTTAATATGTGCATGTCTTATAGCAGCGAAGTGTCAAAGTAAATGCCAAAAATTTCACACAATAACAAATAGGCTTAGTGTTTTAGCAGCATATGATCCACATTTACTCGGGTGGCCCTTGCTCTAACCTTGAAATTGTTCTGTTTAGTGTTCGGAGTATTCAGGTGTTTCTGGGACACTCCTGTAAGAAGGGACCTGAATGAATGATGTAGTATAGCCATTGACCCAGAAGGAAAATAGTTCACTTTGAGCTATTAGACTAAAATAACATTTTAAGACTTTGAGCTAAGTCCACTTTAAGTAATTTATATCCAGAAAAGAGTTGCACTTCAGGTGTGAACTGTTGTGAATTTACTAATTTGACCTGGTTTTGTTTCTGTATTCTGCAGAGAAATCCAGATCTTACTCTCCTCACAGTGAAGCTAAGAAGCAGGCGCTTGGCCCCGATGACCTGAGGACTTCCAGTTTAGGTCGCCCTGTTCTGTCGCCTTATCCAATGTCCCCTCGTGACATGGCCAAAATCAGCCACGATCAACACCTGCTTCACTACAACTGTGAGTTCCTCCCTGTGCAAGCAAAACTTCTTTAAATGTATATTATCTATCAATGCTGTATTAAAAAGCTAATCTTTATTACCTCTATTTTTCAGCATTTCAGCCATCCGCCCACTCTGCTCTTGCAGGTTTACAACAAGAAAGTGGCAGGTTAGCAGCAGTGAGACCCCTTTTAATGCCAGAGCCACCACCACTTATTTCCTCCAGTAAGCCAGGAGGTTCTATCACAGAGGTAAGCACACATTTAACACATTTAAAAACACACACAGGCGATGAACGAATGGATAATCACACATATTTTACACATGGCATTTCAGGGCACACCAGTGCAACTACACAGTCCCGCTCATGGTTTGGACCACAGTAAGGCTTCCTCTTCGCAGATGTCTTGGGTTGATCCGAGGAAAGCTGGTGAGTCTCATGTGTCTGAAACTGCCTTTTAACATAGCTCAGTCGTCAATTAGAAATCAGTAAAATATTGATCTCCTAACCTATATTTTGATCCCCAGTGGTGAAGCAGGAACAGTTGTCCCCGCGCAGCTCGTCCTCTCAACCAGATAACACATTAACTCAGGGAGGACCCCATGAAATTCCCTCTGGACGAGGTAGGTGGTTCAAATAATTAGAAGTACAAATTATAGTGAAGGATATGCACAAATTGAAATTAAGAATCCAAATATTTGGTACATGTGTTGAATGGGTTATTATTTATAGGTCCCCTTTCAGCTGTGCAGGGTGGTAGTATCACTAAGGGCATCCCAGGGACCAGAATGCATCCAGAGTCTTCAATTTCCTACCGAGGCGGGTCCATTACTAAGGTATGTTTTTATGTATTGATTTACTACTGGGCCCTCATTTACACTAATTCCACAACATCTGATAGACACACTAAGTATTCACAAAACATATCCATTGTAAATGTGCAATCATAAAAAAAGAACTTTAAAAGCTTTCTGTTGCTTTCCATGTATTTAATTTCAAATGTTCACATCTTTTGATGTAGTTTATCATCAGTGGATGCAGTGGTTACGCTAGAGTTAATTACAGTCTGTCATTTTGAGGGACAGGCTTCTGAAAATTCCATCATGACCTATTTTTCTCTTTATTATTTCTAGTATATTTTCATAATTATTTGATCCAGTTATTATGCTATTTTAAAACAGATTTGTATAAAGCTGTTGCTTTTTGTGTTGGGACAGGTTTAGTTAATCTGTACTAAATAATAGGCCTAAATGTATACCTCTGCCTTATCCTCCTCTACGGCATAAAAGTTCCTTTTACATTCACTTGGCCCTGCCTCTATGCAATATGCGATTTTTAAACATGAGTACAGGAATAAGCTAACTTAGACCAACATTCTCAACATTTAAAATACTGTTGACGTGGAGCAGTACACTAAGAGACGCACACGAGAGTAGGGTGACCAGACGTCTGGATTTCATCCGGTTTTTAAGCCCTCTGTCCAGACAAGAAAGCTTGTCCCCCTTTTTTTTACCTCTACCGAAGAGGTAATGTTTTCAGTACTGTCCCCCTGTCCCCCTGTCCCCCTGTCCCCCTGTCCTCCTGTCCTCCTGTCCATCTGTCAGTAAGCGACTTTACTCAAAATCTGCTGCACTGATTTGGATGAAATTCAGGTCAAAATGACACAAGGAAGAAGTGATTAGTTTTTGGGACTGAGCCCTAGACTTGTGAGAGAGCCTCTCCCCCCACCTCTCCTGTCTTGTGAAATTCGACGCTTACCCCTCTGCTCAGTACTTTGCAGATGTATACTACAAAGCACTCGGACAGTGCAGACCGAGGTAGCTAATTTCCTAAAAGCAACTGTTCTATATAGAACCTTCTGTGGGGCTAGACACCCGTCCAGAGCAACTGGTAGTTCACATTTCATCAGCACAGACAGTACGCACAGACAATTAATATACCTCTCTATCATACTCTTTTGTAATCTGCATGGCTGTTATAGCCTACAGGACTTGAAATATTGGTCAGCGCATATGTGGAGCACTCATTGAACACTCGGTAGTGCATCATCCCCCACCACGCTGCGGTACGCTCCCCCACCTCATCCAGACCCGCACACCGTGAGCCACTCAGATTTGACTGTATACAGCATCCTACTGTCCACCTGTCCATTGTGGCCTTTCTTTTGGGGTCAAGTGTCCTAATTTTCACTGTCATTGAACTGGTCAACCTACACGAGAGGCGCATGGAGGCGAGGCCATACACGCATACACGCATACACGCAAATACGCGGAGGGAAGAGAGGGACTTACTTTGAATGAGTGAAACGGGGCTGGAACATGTTAAAGAGAAAACATAGTACAATTTATCCTCTTGTTTTGTTTTGTTCAGAAAGTAGCTTGTTTTTAGCAGTGAGCTATAGATTTGCTACAGGAGATAATTCGGCTACAATGTAAAACCACTACTTCATTTGAATCGGCCAAAATGACGGACAACCTTAAAAAGTTTCCGGCAAAGTAGATCAGTAAATAACGATAAATGGATTGAATTTTTTTGTGTGTGTTGAAAGTCTTGGTTATGTCAGAGGCAGGGGCTCTCTACGTCTGACATAACCACAGCTCTTATTGATCACTATCACCATGGCAACAGGTACACACTGTACCACATCTGTTCCTCCTTTATTTATCTGTTTTCTCGCTATGCTGGTTAAGCCTACTCACTGATATGCCTACTGCACTATCACATCCATCTGCTGCAGGGGGGCGAAAATAAATAATGTACAATTTTGACCTATCGAGTTATTTGGTATAATAATTAGATAACTAGTATTGCAACTGGTTAAGAAAATGAATATGGTAGTATTGTAACTAACCTCTTCTGCATTATAGTTCTATCACGTTAGAGAATAACAAATGATAATAATCTCTCTACTTCTGAAACAATTCTGTGTGGATATGTTTTTGTTAGAAGGCTAATAAAGTAGAAGGGAAAAAACACGCTACAGTGATCTGAATCTTTCATCCAACGTTAACTCTAATAAATAATATTATTTGATGTAACATGTAGAATATAATAATAATAATAATATATAATATAGTTCCATAGAACTTGATTTAAAGGGATTTGCTTTTTTCCAGAACTTTTACTGCTTTCAATTTGGAAAATTGACAAATATATTCATTGTGTCCTCCACAGGGCACACCAGCGGATGTGTTGTACAAAGGAACCATCACTCGTCTAATCACAGAGGATACTGCGAGCCGGGCGGAGAGGGAGCGAGACGAGGCTCTGTCTAAAGGCCATGTGCTCTATGAAGGCATCAGTGGACATATTCTTACATATGACCGTAAGTACACTAGCTTTCAAAATGTTGCCACTAATTGTTAAAAAAAAATGTTGGACCAATAATCAATAAAGTATTTTTTTAAATAATTGGGTCTTCTCTCAACTACTTTGTCATATGCAGGCCCACCTTCTCAGCCGCCCAAAGATGAGAACAGAGGTCCTGGGCAGTCAGGGGAGGTGTTGGGGCTGAAGCGTCCATATGACATTATGGAGGGAGGGATTTCTCGAGGGCTCCCTATAAGGGACTCACTATCAGCTGCCAACTGTGAAGGTAAGAGGCAGTGTCACTTTATTATATCGCAGATCCTCCATGTGAACTGAAATACGAATTGCTGGATTAGTTTGAACTGTTGCACACAGGTACATATCATGAAGATGCTGAACTGGATTGAGTTTGGTACATCTACGATTAATGACAATTAAATAATTCATAGATTAATTCCCACTTTAATTGAGCCATTAATCCTGCTGAACATAAACGAAATCACATGAATTTTGGCACAGTGCAATTGTATACTTAATGTACATAGGCAAATTACAGAGGTCAAATAAAGAATGCCTCAATAGCGCCCCCATGTTTATGACCCCTATGGGGCTCTGGACACACTTACTTTGGCAGGGAGCAATGAAACATGGTACAGTGATTCTCCACAGTGTACCCAACATAAAATATTATTATGATTATTATTAATTGCTCAATATTAACAATATTAAAACCCTTAGAAATTACACAATGTCTGATTAAGGCCTAGTTATTTGTGTTATTGTACAATTGACACTTATATTGTACATTAGGAAGCAGGGTCATCCCAGAGGCATCGGCATCATGTTGTTATTACTGTGCTAAACCAAGGACTGATAGCTTTGACAGCGTCTTGAAACATTCTTTGAATGTGACACTTGTGACACACATGCTTGTTTAAGCTATATGCAGTCTGCTTATGAATGTGACTCTCTTTTCTCTAAAGGTAAAACTTTTTCACCCTGTTTTTGCACCTGTTGCTGAGACCATGATGCACGCTGCAATGAAGAAAGGCCATTGGGTCTTCTTCCAGAACTGCAGCCTGGGTCAAAGCTGGATGCCAGCTCTAGAGAGACTGATTGAACCTATCGACCCTGCAAAGGTCTGATCATTAACTAACCCGTACCAACACTCCTATATATACTGTATATTTATACTAGACAAGCTCAGCTAAAGGAACTGCTAACAAATGATAATTTGACACTACACTATTCACACTTCTGCTCACAGATACTACTTTGTCCAATGTCATTTTAAAGAGGTGCACAAGGACTTCCGCTTGTGGCTAACAAGCCTCCCTAGCAACAGGTTTCCAGTGTCTATTCTCCAAAATGGTTCCAGGATGACATCGAGCCTCTGAGGGGAATCAAAGGCAATCTTCAGAGAACTTCCCTCAAACTCACTAAAGACTTTATCAACTCCTCCACCAAGGTCTGTCTACTGTACAGTCAGACATCTTTATTGTTTAGTGTCTGATACTATATGCCAGCAAATGTTCTATACCTTCTCCCTCATAGACAACTGTTTTCAAGCCATCGCTTCTGTCACTTTCTTTGTTTCATGGAATTGCACTGGAGAGAAGAAAGTTTGGCGCTCTGGGATTCAATATTCCATATGAGTTTACTGACGGAGACTTGAATATTTGCATCAGCCAATTAAAAATGTTCCTGGATGAGTACCACAATGTCCCATACAAGTCAGGCTATGAAATAAAGCTGCACACATTTATATATACATTTAATAACTAAATAAATATTGAGCATCTAATATACAAATTTTGAATGTATATATAGATGTGGAGTGTCAGAAAAGATTCAATTGCCAGTTGTTATTGCCCCTAATGAAGTATTGATGTTAAATAATGTCAAATATATGTTTTTATTGCTTCGGGTGATTTGAAATGTACCTTGCTGTATTTTTAAGAAATTGTAATTGTTAATGTCTCACTCCTCCAGAGTTAGCAGCTGCCTAAGCATTCATCTTGTTCTGTTTTGTCTTTCTTGTCCAGGTGTTAAAGTACACTGCCTGGGAGATCAATTACAGAGACAGAGTGACAGATGACTGGGACCGGCGCTGTCTGCTCAGTATTCTGGAGGATTTCTATTGTCCCGCCATGCTCCAAGCTGATCATATCTACTCCCCTTCTGGAGTCTATCGGCAGATCGACACAATCCTGGACGTGAAGGTAGATAAATGAGCTACAACGAGCAGAGCAGACTCTTTCTGTGCACTCTGAAATCAATATATGTTTCTGTTGCTTTAATCAAACAAGGAACTGAATCTGGGAGTATATTGTTTATGTCAGGGCGATGAGTGATAAAATCAGGTTATAATTTTATTATCGTGCTAAAAAGTAAATGCATCTAAACATCTATGTTGTAAAACAATGTGTTTTCTGATCGTAGGGTTACTTGGAACAATTTAATGGCTTAGAATGAATCCTTCACCCTGTTGAGGACAGTGGTGCGTCTCCAGCTCAGAGCTCTATCTGCTGGAGGCAAAACCCGTGAAGAGGTACAAATAAGGGCCCCTAGGATAAAGACATGCTTTATCTGGTTGCACAACAGTTTCTCTTTACAGTTTATTAGTGAATACATGTAATTTGTTCCTTTGTTTCACAGATAGTTGAAGACATAGTAACGGGTATTAATGAAAAAATCCCAGGGGCCTTCAGTGGCAAAGATCTGATTGCCAAGTCCCCGTGCTGTATGAATAATCCAGGAGGTCATCAGGTAAGAACAGGCTGCAGGTTTGTCAGGAGCCGAGGTTTTTTTTGAAGTTTTATCAGACACTGAGTCATCAATACTTAGAAGTGTAGTCTGTAAATTTCCAAAAAAGTAGGTCATCTCGACTACTATGGTCACCCACCCAATCTGATCTGATGTTGCTGTAGAGGCCAGGGGAGGGACTAAAATAAATTCAGAATTATGACAGATTACCGGCTTTACATCATAGAGCCGATTAAGATTTTTTAAATATTTAATTTAATTATTGTTTTAGTAAATTTACAGACTGCACATTTAATGAATAGTCCTGCTCTACTGTGTCTTGCAGATAACACGTGGCTGGCAGTCATCTCAAAAAGCCTCAGAGAGATTGTGAAGGCCCTAAAGGGTTTAGTGGCGATGTCCTCAGAACTGGAGCTAATGGCCAATAGTCTCTACAACAATGTGCTGTGGAAAGGTAAGAATCACAACTTCACCATTACAATGCATACTAAAAATATTAAGAAACAAATGTTATAAAATTATTATTTTATATACCAGTTATTATATGACATAATGATAATTAAAAACAGATTTTTTTAATAGTTTTTTTTACATATGACTTGCTTTACTATAATTATTTACACCATTACCAGATTTTACAGTTATATCGCCATCTCTGACCTACTGTTTCCATCCTTGCTACACTCCCAACAGTGTAGCTGCCCCAAAGATTTCTGGGCAAGATTTTAAATAGGAACTAAATTTAGCTGAAGCTGCCTTACTTTCTCTTTAGCCTAACCCTTCCCTGAAGCCTCTGGTCGCGTGGGTGACAGACCTGCTTCAAAGGATCACTTTCCTTCAGAGGTGGATCTCTAATGGGATCCCACCGGCATTCTGGATCAGCTCATTCTTTTTCCCTCAAGCTTTTCTCACAGGAACACTCCAGAACTACGCCCGGCACTCCAGCATCTCCATTGACAGTCGGATTTGATTTTGAGGTTAGGACAATTAGTCTGTCATCTAGCTACCTATTACATGACACTTAACAGCATTGGATTTTCTGCTGATCCTGGCGCTTTTGTAATGCTGTGTCCTTTAGGTAATCTCAAAATCTATGTCAGAGATAAAAGAAAAGCCAAACACAGGCTGCTACACACACAGACTATTCTTGGAAGGGGCTCGCTGGGATAAAAAGGCAGGTCAGCTCACTCAGTCCAGGCCTAAAGAGCTGTGTACTGAAATGGCCGTCCTCCACCTTGTCCCAACACCCAATCGCAAACCCCCGACTTCAGGGATCTACTCCTGCCCCATCTACAAGACCCTCACACGAGCTGGTTAGTAGTTAATGGTGCTTTCAAGTGTCGGGTTTACCGTATATATGCAATTTCCCACAGGGAGAAGCATATGAGCGCCACATCAAGTTGGATAAATCTTAGAAGCAACACAAACCTCTCAAGTTGTATCGTCCTTGGCTATTTCAACATCCTCCGCAGACAGTTTTTTGTGATCAAATAAATCAAAATGAATTATTTGGGAGAGTCTCAGAAACTTAACTACAATACGATTTTATTTATTTGAAGTTTGATAATAACAATAATGTTGATTTTGTGCTAGTTGCTAACATCATATTTAACCAAAACTAGATTCTTTAGATTTGCTCTTCACCATCATTTAGTTCTGGTAACAACTTTGAATGTATTTTTGGTCCATCATCAGAAGCCACAAACATATCACACAACTACATTAAACTACATTACTAGAACTACATGTAGACATTTCCGGATCCCGAATTTCCAAGTAAAAGGATGTCTGGTAAACAAGTAACTGCCATCCTAAGCTGCGACATACACTTGAAAGCAGCGCAAGGATTGAATTACATTTTTGCAACACAGGACAAAGTAGGGCAAAAATGATTAATTTAGAGATTACGGCCCGTGTGTTTTATGGTGTATTTAATAGACTAGGTGTTGGCTGAACTCACGCTATGTTTGTGCATATCTCCTTTGACAGTTTTATAACTCACTCAAAATAGACTTCACTCAGTGTCCAATTACACTAAGCTAGTGCAGCTCTGTATTTTCCACAGCACATGGCCAACACCTCATGATTGTAGGTTAAAGTATATGGAAAACATTGATTTAGTGCAGCAATCAAAACAAAAATATGTACAAAAATATTATTTCTGTCCAATAGAGCTGCACGATATGAGAAAAACATTTGATATTGCATTACCTTGTTGAATAATGCAATGTCGATATTTTGATGCATGTTCAATTAAGCAGAAATGGTTATTTTTGTTTACTCGTTAAAATTGCCTCCAAAATAAAAACCTAAGTCTAAACAAGGCCTAAAACCAGGCCAAAGTTGGACTGAAGGAGAAAATCATGACTTATAATTGTTTAAATAAAATGTATTTAGTATACACACATTTATATATAAGGCTCTGTCTGGAACATTTTTGTAAATCTGTGTCGGATAAAAAAACCATGGCATCTGTCTGTGCATGTTAACTAATGTCCCTTGTTTTAGGGACTTTATCCACAAGGGAACATTCGACCAACTATGTGATGTCAGTGGAGCTACCTACAGACCAGACTCAGAAGCACTGGATTAAACAAGGAGTTGCTCTCATCTGTGCTTTAGATGATGGCACATGAGTTTAAATGGTGACATCAGCCAGAGCAGTAGAGGGGCCCACTGTGATTCCAGGAATAAGCCAGGTCTAAACTAGGCCTGTGCTGTCGTCCCCGACAGCAAGGTGTATGACGGTGAAACGGCCCCATACGTCTGTCACAACTGTCACCAACGGGCACTTTAATCAGACATTGTATGATTTCTAAGGGTTTTTATAGTGTTAACGAGCAATTAAGAGGCCATGCTGGGGCCGGGGATAATTAGGTATTTCAGGTTAGAGCCTAATCGGGCAAAGTATGTGCACGTTAGAGGCTGTCAAATACACCTGACCTCCCAAATTCAATTCAAAATGGCCGACTTCCTGTTTGTTGTAGGGC
>JAVQKC010127052.1:0-19484 GCA_036025475.1 Philypnodon macrostomus
AATGCAGCTTTAGGGAATTTTCTAAATTTGGCAAAAACATTCTTCACAAACATCCAGACAAATCAATAAAGTGATTAAGGTGCCCATTGGTAATAGTTGTAGCAGACGTACGGGGCAGATGTATGGGGCCGTTTTCGCAGATATACACCTTGCTGTCGGGGACGACAGCACAGGCCTTGTTTTAGTATGGGTCCATCCCCCTTAAAATGTGCCCAAGACTCACAACAGTACGTCATAGTAAATGGTCTAAAGCAGTCAGGTTAAACTTGGACTCATGGGACTAGTTCAGAGATGGGTGTAAACCAGGACTAAACAGATTGAAACGAGGACTAAACCAGGTCTTCTTCTGAACACTGGTTCTTGACAGCACAGTCAAATGCCTCTTTCTCCAACTATGCTTATGAGTGCCAGATACACAGTTTTGTATTCAGCAAATATGAGATTGTTTTTCATTTATGGAGACAGGGAGTGAAGGTTGGCTGGTTTTTATCTGTTATGCACCTCACTGTGAAGCTGCAGTGTTTTGTGACAAACAGATCAATAAGACATGATCTTATCAAACCACGACGATGCGGTCTCACACCCTCCTATCAATATAAACTCATGGGGTATACAAACATTTGACATGGGACATTGGGCAAATAAAAAATTTTAATGATTGACACACCAAACTGTAGGTCAGAGAGGGCAGTTTGTTCAGAGCTGAACCCTTGTAACTCTTGAGGTTTGGGGGATATCTTGGTAAGTCTTGTCCTGAATGTTACCGCATAGTACTATGGCGTGAATAGGAATGTCTGAGTGACTGACTATAAAGCTGTTCTTTTTAGCTTATTACATTGTTTTTAAATGCTTTTTAGATTCAGGAATTGTGTCTGTGTGTTTTGGCTTGTCTTCCTAAATCCTCAGGCTGCTTGTTGACTCTTGAGATTTGGCAGCATCTTCTGTTTGTGTATCTATATTAAACTGTGTGTATTATTGTGTGGTTAATGTACGCTGCTGAACAGTGCTCATCAGGACACACACTCCTCTTCTGTTGTGGCCTACTTCCTGATGGTCATGTGACCACAGGCTGCGGTGGTGATTAAGTGAGAAGCTCGGGTCCAGCGGTGCTGCGGGGTACTACAGGTCCCACGATGCCGAGGGGCACCTCTGTTTTTCATTACCCTTGAGAGTGCTGCTGCCAGTAATTAGCCAGAGTTGCCTCTGGTGTGAAGTGTGTGTGTGTGGCAGATTGTGCAGCATGTCTGACTTGTTTGTGAACGTAAGAGAATATTTGGTCAGGCTGTTCACTGTTTTCAATCTAAATCCTTTCATCTCATGTTTGTAAGTTAAATATAACATGACAGAGGCACTGTGTGCGTCTTGGAGACTCACCTCTGTCTGCTGTTGTACAATCATTTAGCACAAGCTCTTATAAATGAACAATGAGGCTGCAGTGTCTAAAGTGCTCTTTGACAGCACTCATTACTTTAAGGCGGTTAGTATGTCTTTAAATAACATTGAGATTTCCACTTGTCCTCTAGACGAGTGCATTCCTTATTTACTACTTACAAATGTAAATATTCTTCTCATATTAAAATCCCAGTTGGACCGGATATGATATGGCCTCAAGCTTATAGGTTTCTCCAGGATATACAAATCTGGGTCACACTTTATTTTATATATCCCTTAACTACATTGTATGTACCTCATTAAGTACAATGTAATACACTGTGTAACAAACTGTAATAACATGTAACTACATTGTACATACAGAATAGTTAAGGTTGGGGTTAGGTACAATGTAGTTACACTACACTACTACCGATACTCGAAGACCTTTACATTGCATTATTCATTCAGCCTGCACATTCGGTAATGATAAATGCCCTGGAGCTCAAGGTGGGTGAAGTGTCTTGCCCAGGAACACAACCACAGTTAGAGCTCGGGTGGGATTTGAACCGACGACTCTCCGGTTACTGGACAAACGCTTTAACCATGGCACCACTGTTGAATCATGTAGTTTCTCACTAACAAACCCCACTACATATATTATCACATGGGTGCTCCTACCTACTTACCAGGCAGTTAGCTGTCATGTTAATGGGGACCAGTGGGGCTCCATATTAAGTATGCCCTTGATCTCTCTGTCCTTCTTCCGATGTGTTTTTGAAATACATTATGGTTGACTGTCTAAATCTCCTGCATTGTCATTGTTTTATAGTTTCCAAACACCTTCATTCATTGCCCTACACGGATTGTTATCATCGCCCTCTTCACGGAGTTAATATGAAGACAGAAGAAGTGACAAAAAATCAGTTTAGTCACAGTGCTCATTATTTCCTCTCACAGCAGCAGAGACATAGTAATTACAGAACCACAAAGTGAGAACCCCGGACAAGAACGAGTGATTGATGTCTTTTTCTGTCCACACTCCCCTTATTTCATTCACGCACACTGCCTTTCATGTTGTCTGTAACCTCTGGCCTACATAAAGAGAGCAAATGAATATTAAGTAACAAGGCGGACATTGTAACAGGAGGGCGAAGCTTTGAGCGGACCTCCTAAGAAGCCCCTAATTGTTTACTAGAGATCTACATTCTCTCAAGTCTTTGATCGTGTGGTTTAATGCATACAGATGAAAAACAATGTCAGGTGGCATACTAGGATTTACTATTGAGCAGGTGTGGTCAAATGTTATACAATACAAAACAGATTTATGTGTGCAAAAATGTCAACAGGCCAACAATCCCTCATCAAAAAACTTCTGGAGTTTACTTTATAACCGTAATCACACATTTTTATTATATCGGCGATTTTGATAGGGCTCAAAACTTAACATTTTTTTACAGTAGTCCATGTGGGAATTACACATTTCTCATTAACATCTTTACATAATACAAACGCAATGTCTGTTTGGGCTCAGATGTTGAACACTTGATCAGTGCCTTGATTACATCTACAAACAGTTGGGCTCTTTAGTTAACAGCCCTTCCTACCAATCAAAACAATGTGCACCATTTTGTGCACCTGAAAACGCTTACTTTGATGAAGAGTAGTGTTTCTGCCCAACAAAAAATATATGGCCAAAACCTCTGAGAAATAGGAAGAAGTAGGCTATTGCATTGAAATTGGAAAGTGAAATCTTGTACTTGAACAAACAATGGCCTCTGACCAAATGAGCTTAAACTTAGTGAGCTAATACTATAGTGTTCAAGTGGTGTAATGTAATAAGGGATTTGGGACTGACTATTGGGGCCGATTACCTGATATACTCCTTGGTGTCGGGGACAGCAGTATAGGCCTTTTTTTTTTTTTTTTACATCTCCTGTACACAAGTTGACACACAGTTGTATTTACTGTATTTAGTTTGCTCTTTTTTTCCATGTGATATCATACAGAAAATATATAGAAATAAATAATCACTTTGTTTACTTTTTCACAAATACGCTCCTGTCCTTGTCCTGGTTTGGACCTGTTTTTGTCCTGGTTTAAATATTGTTTAGACCTAATTTTGTCCTGCTTCAGTCCTTATTTTTCTTCACTGATTAAAATAAGCTGAATCATATGCAGACAAAGCTACTGCAGTAATCCTTGATAAGAAGCCAACGAGCTAAACATTTGATTATGTAGGCCAGCATTCAGACTTAAGATGGACACATGAGCCTGTGATTGGCTGTCAACATCAAGGTGAGCTCGTCCCTTTACGCCCACGTCTCCGCCTTCATGTGTCAGTCTTGGCCTCCACGGCAGCAGCGGGACGTCCGGCGCATGTGGAGCTTTTCAAAAGAAATGCCAAACCTTTCCATCAATGAATATCTACAGTAAGAATATCTAATAGATCTGATGATAAAGTACTTGTCTGTGATCAAAAATGGTCACGGTATGAGCAGTATTAATTGTATCATGTTTGAGGGACATGTTCAGATGAAGGAGATGGATGGTGCTGCTGTGTGGTCTCGGAGGATCACACCCACACAACACAGTACGATTATAGACTCACATTCCTCTAAACACCACAGACTGACATTTGTAGGTTTGAGTGGGAGGCTCTGACCTTTGCTGTTGTTGTGGATGAAGGCTTTTATGGGATTGTATTAATAACATATAGACAAGATGCTGTTTACTTAGCATGTTTATTGGAGACACTACTAAGATGACCATCATGTTGTGACCGCTTCATGTTCTTTAGCACAATCGTTTTATATAAAGCCCATTCTCTTGCTACTTTGGGCCATGTGCGATTGGCTGTTTAGCATTGGCAAGTGGTATAAGACTTTGTAGTGCCACTATTTAGCAGAAATAAAGCATTAATAAATATGTAACTAACAATAACTTAATGAATAAGTGTGTAATAGATACTTACTTATGTTAATGCAGGCGTATTAAACCCTAATATTATTAATGGTGTTTCTTTGTTGATGCTTTGTAAATAAACTGGTTACTAACTCGTTAACTAATGCAGAACACTTTCCCTTCAGTGTCATTATCTGGTGAAGTAGTTCTGTATTGTGCTTACTTGATACACTGGACTTAAACAATGGTAAATGCTCAACAATTCATATAGGCCTATGCAGAGTATCAGGAGTTTAACTGGAGAATTCAATTAAAACGTGTAGAACTTCGAATGCATAGCCTGTATATTAACATGTTAGTATTCATGACGGAGGGTGCATTGTGACTCAGACACATGAGACATGGCATCGTTTAATGTCAAACCGGAAAGGCACAAAATGTAAAGGTCATCTTTTTGCATTGAGATGTGGTGACAAAAATGTTTATGGTCTGTAATGCTAATGATTATAATGGGGGCATCACATGAGGGCACAGATAATATGTATGTATAGTAAGTATGAACACACAAAAAAGTATAGTCAGGCTGTTCCAATAAAATAGCTTGCTTTATTTACCATGAACATTGATTCAATATCCTAATGCATCCCATCCCCAGTCTATGGAACAAGGTCAATGGCAGTTTAAGTAAATGCATTTGATCTATTTTCATTTGTTGTGGATAAAGTCATCTATGTTCAGAGGAGACATCGAAATGAAGTCTTGCTTTCTATAGTCCATGTGTATATATTTTGACGTTTGTGGAGCCGAGCCAAGTGAAGATGCAGTTACTAACTCTATATTTTATTTATGTACATTTCAGTAAGCCCAAACACCTACAACCACAAAATAGCAACTCTACTGGTACCTTGAGCTCTTTAACATACATTTAAAAGGATGTACTTTACTTTACAGCAGGTAGTAATAATGTAATAGTCTATAACAGGGAATAGAATAGTATTTATTACAAATGACCAAATCAGTATATCATGACCTTTTTATAATTCCATTCAGTGTATTAAGATTGGCAACAAGATGGTATTAAACATAGATTACAGTATTTATGGGTGGTCTATGGTTAGGGTGAGGGATTAGTAATTACATGAACCATAATTACTGTGTTACTACCATTTTATTATCACACTATTACCACATTATTACCGCGCTATAAAGGAAAGTGCAACCAGATAAAAAGTGTTAGTCTTGACGTCGCCCGAGTTGACCCAAAAGTGAAATTTTTTAGTGTTTTGGCCCTTAACCATACTTCCGGAGAACTCCAGATGGACGCTTATGAGATTTTACAATGGCACAATTTACTGCTTGTTAGTCTAAACCTTCATAAACAAAGCTGGATGAGATGTCTGTTGGGGTTTGGTCAAATCATGGACAAATGCCTTTGTTTGAACTGATTTTATTCACACCTCCAGTATTTCACCAGAGCTGTTTTGCTGAGAAGGACTAGGAGCTATAAAAGTGTTATTGATAGTGCATGGGGGTTTATTGAGCACTAAACTGGCAACAGATGGAGACCTTTGGCCCATGTTTCTGGTTCAAACAAGGTCAGTGTCACCTTCCGAGTGCTGTTTTATGTACAAGGTGTGTTGTGTGTTGCCGACAGTGTTCATGCCTGCTGGATACTGCTCTTTACACTTACTCATTAGTATTAATGAACAACACACTAATTCATTATTTCTGCCTCCCTTGATTCAGCTCAGTTCAAAGAGCTGCCTGGCTATTGTTAGTTGATGAACACTGGAGATAATGAAAACACAAAACATGACAAACATTACTGACACAAGACTGCAAAGAGGGGCACATTTTGTGTTGGTCCATTTTGCAGAAATTGTAGCTGTGTGTGTGAGCTATGTTTTCTCATTTTATCAAAAAGTAATGTACATTTGTTACAAAATTGAATATTGTGCCTTACCTAGACACATCCCTGGAAATATGGTTGAATTAAAAGCGTTTTGTGTGACTTTAAAGGTGTAGTGTGTAATTCCTGGGAAAAAAATGCAATTTTTTTTAAAAATCTTTAATCGGTCATATAATTTTAATTTAGTCCCTCCCCTAGCCTCTACAGCAACATCAGATCAGACTTTGTGGGTTAGCACTTTGACCAATAGTAGTTGAGTTTTTCTTTAGCCCCTCCCCTCACCTCTACAGACTACAGACTACAGACAACTTACTTTACAACAAGGTCAGGTAGTCAATTTTAAGCTATTTTAAGATTATATGCACCCACCATTATAGTATATAATATACCATTAGCTTGTATTTTGCAATTGTAGTTTATGCTTTTACATGTCAAATTCAAACTATGAGAGCTATTACTTCATTTGTATATTAACTGTGCATTCAAATATAAAAAAAAACACTGAACTTTTTTTATAGTGTAGCCCTCATGTGTGAAGCTAACTCCTTACCTCCTACCTGGTTACCCTTTAGTTGTGTTTTTGCTTTAGATTATGTCTCTGTACAGCTCCTCTTCAGGCCTCCAGAAACCCCCTGAACCATCAATCCAAAAGCACACTGGCATCTATAGGCCCAATTCTGTGGCAACGAAATCTGAACCTATGTTGTTACAAAGATGACCTCCTTTCCTATGTCTCTGGGGATTTGTCCAACAGGAGGCAAGCAGGGGGGATGGGGGGGTACAGAAAAGAGGGAGATGTGGATGATAGCGAAGACGACTGACGACAGAGAAAATTGGGTTGGTGGAGGATGGAGCGAGTGAGGATCTGGAGTTAAATTAGATCTGAGTTTGAAGCAGTGTGGAACAAGATGAGAGATGGGTAACGGGACCTGCCAAGGGGGTGCACATGTGTAACATAGTGACGATGAGTGAAAACAGTGGTTTTTCAGAAAAATGGTTACATATCTCTATCGAACATAAATGATCAGTCAGTACTATATAGCAATCTTATAGTGACCAGATTTCCACCAAAAGACTGCATCATTACATCAGGTGTTTTGTTGTCGAGATCATTAACATAATACAAGACGTGGTTAATATTAAAAAACATATGTTAGATATTTTTAAAGACTCTTTGACGTCACTGACGAGTAAAAAGGAGGTGCTCTCAGGATTCTACAAGACAATCACAAAAAACACAACCTGCCAGATTGAGATGTTAATGTAGGAAATGAGTCTCTTTGACCTTAGACTGGACATTTAATATATTTAGAATATGCTTTTTCTATGATATCCAAATCTACAGCAGTTGACGTTCTTCCATTATAATCATTAAACAAAAGGATTTAAAGGCAGTCATGAGAACAGCACTGTTACACTTTGCATCCATTAAATTGTAGCCTTGTTACCTCCCGCTTAGACTACTGTAACTCCCTTCTGTTTGGCCTCCCACAAAAAAACACCCCATAACTCCAAATGGTCCAAAACTCTGCCGCCCGGATCATTACACGCACTCCCTCTCTCCATCACATCACACCCATACTACAACAGCTCCACTGGCTCCCCTTCACTCACCGCATCACTTAGAAAACTCTCCTACTTACATACAAAGCAATACACCACCTAGCTCCTCCATATCTTTCTGACCTACTACATATTGCCAAACCTGCCCGTACCCTCAGATCCTCCTCCATCCACCTCACTGACCCTGACCTCCGGAACACCGACACCCTCGAACAGTTCAAATCCAGACTCAAAACACATCTATTTAGATCAGCCTACTCCCTCTGACTTCAGCATCCATATCCAATTTATAATATATATAAACTGTATTTTATTGTAACTGTATTTTATCTTGTTTGATTGTAAGGCGACCTTGAGTGCCTAGAAAGGCGCCTAAGAAATCATATGTATTATTATTAAAGTTGAAGTGACATCAGGGTACTTTGGATAAGATGGAGGTATATATTTTAGATATTCTCAGCGAGTACTCTCCAAATTAAATTAGTCAACAAGTGCAATGTGATCTAACAGAACTACTACCACTACTGTCCATTATTCTAATGGCTTGGTATACAGTCCTGCTAAAGCACCGTGTCAATAAAAGTTGTCTGCACCTTTACCCAAGATAAATTTGTGATAAAAATACATGCAAATGCAAATGTTGGGGTAAATTGAGTGGAAGAGAGGTTGTGAATTGGGGCATGTGGGGTAGGTTAAAGCCAGTAGCAGCTGAGGTTTGTGGGCTCCATCACTCTCTGAATTCAGCCATCTTGTGCCTGGAGCAGGAGTTGATTTACTGCCCACCACCGAATGAAGATCCCCACCACGCTCGTCTGGCCCCATCTCGCCTTTAGCGCTGTCTCCCAAGGGTGATATTAAGACCTGAAGAAACACACCACTCACACACTATTCACCTGGGGCAGCGGGGACTCCATAGGCCACTTCCACACCACAGAGACATGGTATTACTCTGAAAAAAACATTCAGAGGTTTGTGTAGTGATACTGCAAGGGCCCTTCAGATGAACATGAATAAACATGAGCGATGAAAATGATCATTAAAATTTTTATGACGATACAAACTCAAAAGATTTCATCAAGTTTCATGAATATGTCAACAAGCTGGTAAAGACTCACATATTCGCATATCTTTACTAAAAATATTGTATCTCATATATAGGAGGAAGGGGTGAGTAAGGTCTACCTGAAACTGAAACTTGCAAGAAGCTGTAGCTTGTCTCAGCTGATTTAGCTCTGAAGGAGGTAAAGCAGAGACTGACATTCACAATTCTAGCAGTTTTAGCAGTTTTCTTTCAGATGCATGTGATACAGTGGAGGAGACACCATAAGTCTCCACATTTCTCCCAAACCTTGAACTTTGACCTTTGACCTTGTACGACATTGCCCTCACTCATAAATCTACATAAACGTATTTGGGCCCACGTTGCTCTCTCTTCCCCACAGCCCTCCATCCTCCATCCCTCAGCTCCTCAGCAATGTTTCATTTACTTAAATCTCATTTGATGTTATTTAATTTAGAGAGCTGTGACTCGTGATGGCTCAGCAGGGATTCGCCTCGTCGTATACGCGCCTCAAAAGTGCATTTCTAGGACGGCAATGCGCACACACCAACAGATGTGGCCTTGAGACGGGTAGACACATTTTTTTGGGCAATTTTCAAATAAGCAAACTCACAATCAAGCCAAGATCGTCATCACTTATTTACAAGGTTGACTAAGAGTTTGGAGACACTGGAAGTAATCGTCATGATGAAGTAGGCAGCCATAGTGGGGAGAAAGGAGAGGTGCACCATGGGAAATAGATGAGAGTAGCCTGGACAGGGAGGAGCAGTGCCCTTGAGGGCGTTAGATAAACAAGACGCATTATGATTTATATGGCTTCATGCATTATTGACAAAGGAAATATTATCTGCAGGAAGCCATCTTTAGTGGCAATAATCTCCAGACGCTTGTGACATGCCGCTGGAGATGTTTACGATCAAGATCAATCAAGGTCACAATCAAGTGTGGTATCCATTCATTTTCATCTCAAAGGACCAACTCCAGAAGCAGAGACAAGATCAAGTTTAATCATGTTCCACGGCTAATTCTGCCCCCAGGTGTCTCGAGACTTCTTTAAATATTTGAACTGTTGCACTGAACAAATAATGTGAAAATTGAAATTCATTGATCAGCAGCATATAGCCAAAAAGATCATTTAAACTACGGAAAACTCAAATAATGACCAGGCACAAAACATGTTATAATTAAAAAAACAAACTTAAAAACTGCAACAATGTTTGCATTACCATAGAAAACGCACTACACTGCTTTACACTTATAGTAAAACAGACTCATAGAATACAATTACAGAGCAGTCTTTTGAGTTCATTTTACCATATGCTCAAATATTCTTCAAGGACATAACCAAGAAACAGCTCCATTTTGAGTCAGTGTAGCTTCACCTGCACACGGCACAGTGTCTGTGACAGCTTAATAACATTAGCCACGCTAACTTTAGCCTAGTTTGTCACCTCTGCTGTCCACAGACCATAAAATTAGAATTTACTTCAATTCTGGGAAAAGTGACCAAAAAATTGAAGTGGTAGTGGCAAGTTAGAGTCTACAGCCCTGACGACCTGCCTGTACCTTGTGTACCTACATAACACATGACAGATACCTTCTGCAAATGTTACAGGCCTCCATTTAGAAATGATTGCCCCTGACTCATCTCAGGAGCACACTCAAGCATAAGCACATATACAGACGTATACGGACCATTAGTCATCAGCTACTACTATCCCTCACTGTCTTCTGCTGGTAATCTGACCAAGATCCAAATCAGTGAAAGACAAAACCTGAGTCTCTCACTGTGAACATTTAATTATCTAGTAGTGTTTTGGTAAATTAAAAGCTTCATTTAGCCCAGAGTTTCCCCAGCCTTCAATAAAAGCCTCTAAGCCCCAGGACAATTTCATTTTTAATGGGAAGTTTTACTGCTACAGACTAGTGCTAGAACTTTTCCACCTTGACAGAGAAGAAATACGAAGTGACAGACAAAATATTTTCAATTTGATTTGAAGCTGTTGCTGTAAAAGCTTCGTCTTTTGCAACGCTAGAAATATCGGAATCTGCTTCAGACAGTGTCTATCAGTGGGATCCTGGCAGATATTATGTGCACCTTGAATAAATCTCACACCTTGGTAGGTATAAGCCTCTTGAGTCTGTTTTCTGCTGCCAGTCCATCATTCACACAGACGCTCACAACTCAGCAGCAGTTTGCTTCTTTAGCCTGTCAGACCCCAAATGGCTACAGCCGGAATCAGCTTGAATTTATAAGCAAAAGAAACTGATGCAGTTCACGGTAGAGTAGGCAAGCAAATATAAACATTGCACTGGTGTATTTTGTGGTGATGCTTGGTTCATTTTTGATTTTTTTTTTTCACATTACTAATATAAAAGGAGAACGGTTGCTTATACCAGGTATGCACACGTTTCTGCTCACATCATGGATGACCAGACTTTAGTATTTGTCAACATCCATCAGGCTATCTGCTACTACACTAGAACTTCTTTATTTTAGTTACAATGCTAATGGAGAACATATTAAGTCCTGGGTATCTTTCTTCAACATGATATGAACATGCTGGTATCGAAAACAAATGATGCATAATTAGAACGCCATTAAATACTAAGTAATAGCTGTTGCATCACACATTCTTTTAGAAAGTCTGGGCAAATGAATATTAACAGCAGAGCTCAGAAAGTTCTCATTCAAGTATACAAACAATCCTGATCCACAAAAGTGACTAATTAAGGACATGCTCAAAGCACAAACAGTAATTAGTGAAATTGTCATTATAATACTTGAAAGATCAAAGCACAGTAAAGAACCTGAAGGAAAAAATACAGTTAATTTTTTTTATTTTTAATTCATTTAATTATTTTGAATTAAATATTTCATTTTGTATCTTTTGTTTTCACATAACTAGTAAAGAGCAATAGAATATCTGTACCATGTTTCTCATTTTGAGAATCTCAAACACAAATAATTGACGGCTGAAAACTATTTGACCTGAAGAAGAGGTGGAAATGGTTGTGGTGATTCTAAGCCACCGTCAACTGCCCAACACAACACTCAGGGCATCCAGGTTTGTAAGACATATCTCTAAAATACAGTTCTGTTTTCTATTTGTATTCACACATATACACGCATGGGATATGCTGTAAAGATGGTCTGATAGTTGCAAATCACCAAAAAAACACTAGCTGAATCAGTGTTTCACAAAATATAACTAAACATACTAAAAATATGAATAATACATGCCAGCCTTACACCCTTCAGTAGTCTGTACGGACAGTTCAGTGTTGCATATTTCATTCCGTTGCTGCCATAACCTTAACCCGAGGACTCTTCAGTTTTTCCTCCAGCTCCTGGTTTTGTCGTATATTTTATAAGTCGGTTTCTCTTTCCTCCATTTGTTTTTGTCTATGGACTGTACTCTTTCTCTGTGACCTTTACAGCATCCTGGAGTTTATTTGTGTTTTAATGCTTGTCGCAGTCCCAGCATGCAACAGCTGTCATCAAAAACAGTAGCTTTCTGATCTACGGTTGACATTCAGACTTGAGCACTTGAATACAGATCTCGTCTTTCTAGTCCGCTGTACAGTAGAGTGCATATCATTAAATTTGAATGTCCGCATGTTAACAATCCTCTGTTTGTGTAGGTGAATATAAAATGCATTTTAAATTGAATTTCCTTTGATGCCCGTGACGCGAAATCAGTGCTGACAGGGACCAGTTTTTTGTCCCCAAAAGTCATCACTGTTGCAAGGAAGGGCTGTAGAAGTGGAGAGGGACGGATGAGGGCAATATTTAAATGCTAATGAAAATGAGGCAGGATTTGGAGGGATGGTGAATGTATTATACAGTATAAGGCTGTGATGTGAAACTGTAATCGTATTTCTCACATGCTCCAGGGCTGCAAGGTTTTCATGAGGAAGCAACCTCCTACAATGTCAAGCAAAGGAATCCACATGCTGTATAAAATGTGACTAGTTTACCCTTCTATAAAAATTAGCAGAGCAATTGCCTTATAAATACTATGAGTGAATGGTTGTTTGCCAGTCAGTGTGTGTCTCTGGCCATTGACCAGACACTTGATTTGATAAAAATTCAAGCAAATTAAAGCGGCCTGAAAGAGAAATAGATGATGTTAGAAATGAGCCAGCTTTTTCAGACGCTCCCTGGAGGTGTTCCGGGCATGTCCCACTGGGAGGAGACTCCGTGAAGACCTAGGACATGCTGGAGGGATTAGATCTCTCAGCTGGCCTGGGAATGCCCCCTGGAAGAGCTGGAGGAAGTGTCTGGGGAGAGGAAAATCTGGGCATCGCTGCTTAGACTGATGCCGCCGTGACCCGGCCCCGGATAAGACGAAGAAGATGGATGAACTATGTTAATACTATTATCTGAAAAATATGCTAGTTACTTAAAATGTATAGGCAATATATTTCCGCCGTTTGTTTTTTAACCAATTTTGCAGTGCAGAAGAAGCACAGCAAAAGTAGCTTCTCTAATAGGCTCCGCAGAAGAAAACAATAGCACTATTTTATTTTATTTTAGTGTCATGAAAATGTAGTGAAATCACAAAACGTTGGGGCCGTTTGTGATAAAACCTTTCATTGTAAAAATGCAGAGCTGTGAAAAGAGGCCATTAAATCAGCGCATTATCATCACCTTTGTGGGACAAAATAAACTGCTGTATCTCAAATTTGAAAGGATAATGCCACAATGCTTCGCTTTTACCTTAGGGAGTCCAGGATTTTCAGGACGTATTTCTGATAAGCTCCACGGTTATTTTTCAGAATTGGGTTTTCAATATTAAAAATTTATAGTTTAGATTTTTGAAAAGGAGTTGAATAAGCTACATGTAGTCTCGTCAATGCAGCTTCTACAAAAGCCAAGAAGGCATAAAAAGGGAGATATTCAGCACGTTATAGGCACCCATAGGCACCCATAGGCACCCAAAGGCACGTGGCAGCAAATCAGTATGTTTTAAGTGCAGAGACTAAGTACCCAGGGTCATCATCATTGTCATACTGTCAGACAATCAAGTATGGACCCAAAAGCACGACTCCAGCTGGGTAACGGGCGGAAGATGGATCGTGCTCCTACGAGGACAGTGCAAGTAAGTACAGTGTAATAACAAGGTAACGTATAGTTCAATAGTAGGTACTCCCAGTAGAGCATCGGAGGGTTCTTCTGTGACTTCAGGAAGGAGAGATACTTGAAGTAGCAGGAATGGTTGAGTTCACACAGGCTGGTGGAGACACTAGTGGCAGGGTGGTAAGTATAGGCAATGTCAGAGACCTGAGGCCGAGATGAATACAAATCCAAAAAACCAGCTAACGTAGTAAATTTCCAATCAGAGTCCAGAATCCAAATCCTAGGTCAGATAACAAGGGGGCAGGCAGAAACGTACAAGTCTGGTGGGGGACAAGGCAGAGGCAAAGGTCGAGTAAAGCAGGCTGGTTCCTGTTCCTGTTCTGGTTCTGGTTCTGCACACAGCAAGTTACCATCAGGCACTAATGAGGACGGCAGAGCTCCTAATATTGAGCACAGGGAATGAGGAACAGGTGAAGACAATCAGACTGATATTGAGGAGTGTAAAGCTGAGGTTCTCAGGAAGGAGGGTCACAAAAATAAAAGCTTGAACAGTAAATGAACGTGACACATTCATTTGATGGGTCTGTGCAGCCATGGGCATGACGCAACCTGGACATTGTTGTGTCCTTGGGCCAAACACTTCTCCCATCTTGCCTGAATGTTTGATGGCAGTTTGAGGGGAGAAATAACCAAATACTTAAATAAAACTGGATTGGTATTGGGAGATTAAACCGATATCCCTTAGGTGCTGTAAACTAGTCTTGTAAGATGTATAGACAATAGTTAAACACTAGTTTTCTGTATTGGGCCTAGTTTGGAGCTCAGAAAGGGCTGTAAGATATCTCTAACGGCAATATAGTGAATGGTTATTATTATTAAGGCATTGTTAACTGTTGCTACTGGAGGGTTCCTCACAGAATATCTCTGCAAGTATGGGCCTTAAGCGGGGTAGAGCCTGATCAATGGCCTTTTGATTGCAGAGACATCATTGTGAGATATGCACAAATAACAAACCATTTACTCACATTCAGTCACTATAGGGTAGGGTCAAAGATTCTCCTAACACATGCTTTGGATGGTGGGAGAAAGCTGAGAGAACACACAGTAGCACTGGAAGGACATGCAGACATAATGAAGTGAGATTGTGGTCCGAAAATTATTTTTAAAGATAATATGAATTAGTAATATCTGATAAGCAACAGTAACATCAACAATGACAGTAAATTCAAAATATTAGGACAAAAATGGTTGAATGGTTCAATATTCATTAATTCATCACATTGTGCAGCTCATTGTACAAAACATGGTAATACTGATTGCAATTAATTAGACTCTTTGTTTTTAATGTCTAAGATGTACCAACAGCCTCTCAAGTCTAACAATTGTCCTATTATCTAGAGTCTGTCTATCTAGACCTGTAAAACCCATTGTTATTTTACATATTCTTTTAGAGGTGGCGCGACTCACTTGTCGAGGTGTCCAGGTAACCATTGAACAAACATGCTATGAAGCTAAACAAATTGAAATGAGACCTTTATACGGCCTTTTATGAGACGATTCTCTTTCGGGGCTTGTATATTTCTTGCCCTCCTGTCTTTCCTGTCAGCGGCCTAATTAAAAAAATGCAGAGTCTGTCAGTTCAGGTTGTGTTTTAGTCACAGTCTCGTTTGTGTAATGATTGGAGCCCGGCGGGGGTGATAGACGCAGATCTCTATTAGCGTGCAATAAACGGTGTGACTGAACAAACAGTGCAGAGAAAACCGGCCGGCCGTGTGTGTGATTGCCTCCTATTGATTTACTGTGAGGGCAGAGTCCATGTTAGCACGTCCCCCTTGGCTTTGGTTTGGACAGTTACCTCTCAGTGACACCTGTCTTTGTGAAGTGTGAGGCCAGTTGTCATTTCCTGCAGATTATATTTTTCATTTGTACAGAGAAAGAGGCTATTATTGTGATGTAAAGTAATCTTCTGTCATAATTATCAACATCAGATCAGACGTTGTTTGATCCCAGGGCCTCTACCGACAACAGGTGACCTACTCTGTATCAAAGAACAGGGTCAGGTAGTCAATTTTTAGCATTTTTATTTTACTTTTTTATTTTAGAAAATCTATGCTTTAATATATTTCAAGATTAAAAGTTATTCTTTGCATTGAATACGGGGTAACACTTAAAAATCCCTTAATTACATTGTATCTACCTTATTAAGTACAATGTAATACACTGTGTAACAAACTGTAATAACATGTAACTACATTGTACCTAACCCTAACCATTCTGTATGTACAATGTAATTACGCAATATTACAGTTTGTTATACAGTGTATTACATTGTACTTAATGAGATAGATACAATGTAGTTAAGGGTTATGTAAAATAAAGTGTGACCGAATACGGTATATAGCCTAATAAATGACTTTGCGGGGGGTCAAAGCGATGCTCAGCGGTCATGGGGAGGCTAAATAAAGTCCAATATATTGTAATTACACTCACCAGGCACTTTATTAGCGACACCTATCAACTGCTGTGTTAGCAAATATGTAGCTAATTATCCAATCACAGAAAATCAATGCATTCAGGCATCCAGACATGTTCAGGACAAACTAGTTGGAATAAAAAGCAAGCGTCTAAATGAAGTGATTTATATGACTTTCAATAACATGTCAATAATACTGTAGCCCTAGATGGCACGTCCCCCTCAGCTTTTGTTTGAAGGTTTCCCACGGCGACACGTCTTTGTAAGGCCAGTTGTCATTTCTTGCCAATGCTGTGGATAGATCATATTTTGTATTTTCAATAAACATGGCGGTCAGGGTGAAGAGTATTTGTCAACAGGCAAACTGCAACATGCACCTTGAAGCAATGCAATAAAATACAAGTTTGGAAATGACTTTTAGCACCATGGACAACTCAGACAAAATACACTTCGACTACAGTTTGTAAACAGAAAGTTCTAAACTCCAGAATGGAGGCAACTGGAGGCAAGACCATAATACATTTTAAATGGAGAAATTAGCATCAGCCACAAGATACTGCAAAATATTATGGTTTTGACAAATGATAACCACTCTCTACATGTAGATAATATCAGAGCCTGGTTAGTGAATGTACCTCACATTGTATGTTTATTTTATGTACACATTAGTAACAGATAGAATATTGACTGGTGGCAAAAATCTTGAGTTTCAGGTTTTACTGGTCAAGTCCTTACAGAAATGTTGATGACCACAATTGTTTTTTCATTGTATGCTCAGAATTATTCTATCCCTCACCAGAACCACTACTTTTTTTGTGAAGTTGACTCACTTTTGCTCCAGTCGCCTCCATCCCGGAATTTTGAACATTCCAAATGACAAACATTTTAAAGGGTCTATAGGAAGATCACTATGTGTATGGATGTTAAAATCATCAATGACAGCTCACAAAAAACACAACTCAAAAGACACAAGAGGAGCAGATGTTTACTGAACTGAACTGAACTGATGCAATAACAACTATAGGTCTAAGACAGGGTACAGCCGAGACCCTGGCCAATTAGTTACACCAGCAGCACCGATTCACTCTCACAGTGAGACACTAGGGGCAATGTAGATCCACCAAGTTATGCACAAGCTGAGTACCAGGAGAGGACCCACAGTAAAACGGGGAGTTCATTTAGACTGAATCCAGAGAGATTGTGTGATGACCAACTCGTTAATCAAAGAAACAACCTTCTTATTGAGAGGCAGGATCACTCCCCATCAGGTTTTTAATTTGTGGATCACATAAACTCATACTGCTGGCTGGCATTTCAACCACAGAGAGTTTCTTGAAGGGAATTGTTGGGCCAGGCAGGGGGCACAGCACTGGCTTCTGAGGCTGCTTTCTTTGGCCTTCCTCTTCACTCTCTACGTTTGCCCCCAGGTAAGCTCAGTTCGCAGCCCGCTGTTCATTGGCTGTTCATTGACCTCAGTTGGCCAATAAGAAACTTCAATTAGAGCTTTTGAACTGAAGTGATGTCTAGTTTATTTTTGACTGAGAAGAAGCATCAGTATGAGAGACACAGAAACATTATTTATTCTTATGTATTATTGTTTCTGCTGCCAGGTCCCTAAGGCTACTTCTTTCCAAGTTTGATTTGGTTTTGCTCATGTAAGGTCAAGGATCAACACACCACACATGCGCTGTGGATCAATTTTCAGTTCTGTACTGTCCATCTGGATTGTCATTGTGAATCATTATGAAACAAACATTATTATATTGTTTTTATTTTAAAACTGTTAAAACAATCCATATCCAAATAAAAGTATAACTAGAAAAAATTGGAAAACACAAACCTCCACCAATGTTTGGACCATATCTCCCAATGTTACAGATAGTGCCCAGACTTAGACGTGACTTTTTGTATTTATGGTTTTATCTTGTAAAGCTTGTGAAGCCCTTCTGGCAAAGTCATAACTCAGGGAAGACAACAAAGAAAAAGTATGTATTTTGAAACACATGGTATGTACATGGTATGAGAATTTTATGATTTGAGATAAAAAAAAATAATACAATAAACTAGGGCCGTGAAGGTGCACAGTTAAGGTGAGAGAGTGGAAAGATGATTAAAGTATATCAGCATTATTTATTATACATTATAAACCCAATAATTAGGTGTGTATGTCTCTAAATAAATGTGTGAAAAACCATTCACAATTAAAAACTGAAACTGTACATTTTAGCTTTACAGCCTGTGCTCTGAAATTATATTTAATTATTTTAATGAATCCAGACTTCACACCGATTGAATCCACACAACAGATTTAGGTCACACTTTATTTTACATAGCCCATAACTACATTGTATCTACTTCATTAAGTACAATGTAATATGCTGTGTAACAAACTGTAATAACATGTAACTACATTGTACCTAACCCCAACCCTAATCTTAACCATTCTGAATGTACAATGTAGTTACATGTTATTACAGTTTGTTACAGTGCATTACCAAAATAAAAGAGCTAAATTAGATTTGACAACACCTGTGCTAACCCTGCCATGAGACGCGGATCACCTGTCCAGACAGCGGCTGAACAGCTGGCTGGGCAAAAGCGACACCAGGGACAGCAGATGGACTCCAGTAATAAGGGCATTAAGAAACTAGATAGAACCTTAAATGTCCCACAACGCAAACTATAATACTGGAATATTCTTTCAACATTTATACAAGATTAGTAAGACTTAAATGGTGGTAATTGTGCTCCTTTAGTAAGTATAAGCTAATGTCATCAAACACAAACCCATTAACCTCACTCATTTGTGACATTTTTCTATTAAATGTCAGTGTCAAACGATTGAGGCGTGTGTATTGAAGCAAAGGGTTTCAGTATCTCTCGTCAAGATAATCCAAGTGCCTTTGAACAAACTCAAATCTAATTTTAAGTCATTGAGGTTAAGTTGTATGTGACACGAGGTGTGAGCACTTCACCTTCATCTGTCCTGTCAGAGCGCACATTCAGCACCAAGGACAGCTCACACAAAATCAAACTCAACACGCAATGAATGTGGAGATAAATCATTGAGATGAAAAACATTAGCTAGTGTGTGTGTGTGTGTGTGTGTGTGTGTGTGTGT
>JAVQKC010127077.1:0-10370 GCA_036025475.1 Philypnodon macrostomus
AAAACTCAAATTTCCCCTGTAAGACCAGGGTATGTGCTGCTTTAAAGGTGGCTTTAAATTATGTTCATGATGTCACAGCTGTTATTCTTAGCTATATCTTAAATCATGTTTTATTTTGATAATACCTTGCATTTTTCTGCCACTCTGCACACTTGGTATTACTGGGTTATCCTTGCTCACTTAAGGTTGCCACTTTAAGTCCATTTGCCTCCCTGCTGGTATCCTATCTTGACCTGAAAAATCCAGGAGACAGAACTGCATCCCTATCTTCCTGCCTGAGCCCATCTTTAATCCCAGCGTGGCTCTTTTTGAGCTGTCAATCTGCGCTCCCTCCAACCGATAACTGGCCGCTCTCGCCTTCTCCTAATTGTGTCTCTTATAAGCTCAAGTTTGTCATAACATATTGGAGCATGCTACAGCGGCAGTTATGAGCATAGACAGCCTTGACTGGCCCTGACAGGCTGCTGCTGGCCAAGCTATACCTCAGATTTGGTGGATTTCTCTTGATCCCTGTCCATATTTTGGACCGAGGTCACCTCCTGCATGCGGCTGTTGTGGGTGTAGCTCAGCATGGGTGCAACCTTTTCAGTCGTCATAGACACAAGGGTGCACATTTGCACCGGGACATTTCCGACCTAGCGGGGGCTTAATAACACATTAGGCTTGGGACGAAACAGTCTTTATGGGGTGCAGAGGGTTATTAGATACCAATATTGGCTTCAAACATATATTTAAGGAGACATTATGCAGCGTATGGATTTATTTTCAGATGTGTTTTTTTATAGAAAGAAAAGGGTACAAAATATTCACTCCACATACACATACTGGTGGTGGCAATCTATACTTAAAAGCCACAGCTGAACTAGGGCAGACTGATAGAGTTGTGGCAGCTATACCATGGCTTCTTCTTCTTCTACCAAATACTTCCACCAACAGCAGAACAATCAACACTGTCAGAAATTGGCACTCTAGAACTATTATTTATTGTTTTAATTAATTAATTTTGTAATGAAATATTATAGCTCAACTTTTGCTCAGCTAATTCATGCTCAACACACTCCAGTAATGACATACAGAAAAATAACTTTCATTTATTACCTTGAAAGACCCTCACCTCAAAGTGCACAGTGTGCTTTTGACATTGTATTCAAGTTCATCCTGGCTGACTCATCCATCACTGTGGTAGAGTTGTTGTCAATGAGAACATTTAGGGAGAAACAAGTGCTGCATGGAGTGTTATCTGGTTCAGCTGCAAAAACTGAAAAATATGACTCAACTGAGAATAAATACAGAACTTTAACCCTATTCTCTACATGAAACATTCAGTCTTGTGAGTCGCCCGCTGTCAGTCCATAGTATAAAAAAACTGTAGCTGTGTTCGGGTTTTGAATAAGACACATTTAGAAAGCACTGGAAGGAATTGCACTATCCAGGTGTTCCCATGGAATACTGTGTTGGAAACTGTGAATAAAGGAAACTCTGACATCATCCACATGGTCAGCATAAAGGTTACAGCCCTTCGCAAGCTAGTCATAACATGTTATGAGACTGTAAGTCAGAAAAGCTACATTTTAAATGAATATTCTGTACATAAATAAGAGTTGGGGTTTTCTACCATTACCAAGGCATAAATGTATTTCAAGCAGAACACAAGGCTCTTATTGTGATTCATTTCACTGGTACGTTATTGTAAAAAAGAGAGAGAAACAGTTCTGGTTCTAAATCTAAATCTTTCCTAAAAATACACCAAAATGCCTGCACTTCTTATAGTGTTAATATTTTGTTGGTTATTGGCGTCACAATTTATTTTTAGGATGGGGCCAAAATAGTATTTTATGTTTGGTACAATGTGGTGAATCACTGTACTAAGTTTCATTGCTCTGTGCCAGAGTGCCAAGTGTGTCCAAAGTGAGTCCCATAGGGGTCATAAACACGGAGGCGCTATGAGGAATTCTTTATTTGACCTCTGTAATTTGCCTATGTACATTAAATATACACTTGCCCGAAACACTGTGCCAAAATTCTTGTGATTTTGTTTAATGGCTCAATTAAAGTGCTTCAGGACACTAATTAGTTAATTAATTAATTGTCATTAACCATAGATGTACCAAAATCAATCCAGTTTAGTGTCTTCATGATATGTACCTGTGTGCAAAAGTTGAAAATGATCCGGCAAAAACTTTTAGAGTTATTGCGTTCACAGCTTTTGGTCATGAATTAATTATTACTTAATTAATATCCATCATAGAAGTGCCAAAATCAATCCAGTTCAGCATCTCTATGATAGGTACCTGTGTGTAAAATTTGAAACTGATCCAGCAATTAGTTTTTGAGTTATTGCGTTCACAGCTAGGATCTGCAGACGCAGTCCCAGACGTGATTCCATAATGTCGCCAAAACGCAGTTCGCCGACATAATGGCTTTATTGAAATACAAATTGTGGAGTTTTACGGACATTATGGGACAGACTGAATGAAAAATGCTTTTGGGAGAAAAAAAACTCCCAGATAAACGTGAACAATAGAATCCCTGAATGCAATTAAGCAAAAGAATTAAAAGCCTTAGTGCGCGGTGGGAGAGGCTGTATGCTCCATGCCTCAGTAGACGTTCTTGCTCATGCAGGGAGCGGGACTATAGCCCACTGATAACTAAAGCCCTTTATTCTCCTCTGTGCTGGTGTCCAAAAAGTGAGGGCATTAAAGACTTCATTTCCATGCTGCTGCTGTGAACCTAGTGTGCATGATATTAAGAACACCTCGTTCAGTCTCTTACATTGTATTTTCTTCTCAAAACAGCAGGCGCTTGAAGGGAAAAAAATCGATAATACAAGCTGTTCCGCATGAATGGCAGCATATACTGACCCTTGTTCATCCCGTGATTGTCGTTTCTTATTTTGCTGATGGAGGCTCTGCACATACATCCAACGTTTGACAATATCTTATTATCTTCACTAAAACAAAAACAGTTTCTCAGTGACACTTTCAAATGATATTGACCCTGATAAGTGAGTATCAGGTTGTATGAGGGCAGTTGCAGTTAATTTAATGTTACAGTGTTTCCTGTATTACTGTAGATGAATTTTCCATACTAAGTGATTCTGGGAAATTCAATATTTATAGGTTTTATTATACAACTTCCAAGATGTGACTTTAGATGTGACTTTTTCATCTCATTACATAAAAAATATGCAGCAGGTCCAACACACAAACTCTTGATTCAACACATTTTTTATCTTTAGATTTTTCTTACATTTATCTTCCATTCTTTCACACTTAGAGCCTGAGACGTTTCAAGCCGAGCGGCAGATGCACGGGGTTGATTCATGTGATGTGCTGAACAGAAGCATGCCAGCTGTAAAACTCTATATCAGTGGTCTTGCATAGTTAGCCGGTCAGTCACTACAAGACAGATGATTTCGGGAAACTGAGAATGACTTGACTTGTAAGTGATGGTGTAATCTTAAAGGTGTGATTTCTCCACGGGATGGGTTGAAAAAAAATACATTTATATTCATCGTTATTTGTGGCTATAGAGTGAAATACATTTTTAAGCATAGTCTGGAGGTTTCCCAAGAAATTTTACTTCAGTCCCTCCCCTGGCCTCTACAGCAACATCCAATCAGTTTGTATAGACTGACACATCACTCAAAAGTCAAAAATTGAACTACTGTTGATCAGGGCTCTATGCCAAAAACTTTGATTTGATTTTGCTGTAGAGTCCAGGGGAGGTACTAAAGTGCAGATTACCTACATCATAGAAGGTCAGATATAACTACTCCATACCAGAAGTCATCTGTACTACAAGGTTTTTTGCTTTATAGCCAGCTGTCACCAGGATTAAACCAATCACACACTTCCACAGTACAGAAGCAATCAGATTGGTCAGTACATCCTTTATTTATAAAGAACTAGAATCTATCAGCAGAGTGTAGGGGCTGGTGTTTTATTTCAAAATACACAGCTTATTCACATCTTTTTTCCCTGCACCAAATAAGGCACTGCAAATTTTTCCAACAGACTAACTAACAACTAACAATGCTGGCAACTAGTCATGACCAGAGGTGGGTAGAGTAACCAATACTTTTACTCAAGTAAGAGTAGAGTTACTTCAAAATAATGTTACTCAAGTAAAAAGTACTCATTCACAAAATTACTCGAGTAAAAGTAGAAATGTTCTCGGTGAAAAAACTACTCAAGTCCTGAGTAACTGTTTGAGTGTAATGCCAGATTATTTGTTTAATTTTGTGGTAATCTGACAAAAAATAAGAAGATAATAAACAGATTTGGTTATTTTCAAAAGATAAACTAAAAATGTAAATATTTTTAAAAAAGGCACAAGGAACAACACTTCCACATCATCACATTTTTCACATAAAGCTGTTCTGACATGACACACAGAGGTGGTAAAAGTACTCTTACTCTTTTTAGATTTTAGAGAAGTAAGAGTACAGTTACTTCAAAATAATATTACTCAAGTAAAAAGTATTGTGCAGTAAAGCTGCTCTATGGAGTACAATTTATTTAAAAAGTAAATGTAAGTGAGTAAATGTAAGTGAGTAAATGTAAGTGAGTACTACCCACCTCTGGTCATCCTGGCCACCGTAGTGTAAACATCGTTGATTCACATGTGCTTGTCTCTGATGTTCTGTAAAAATATTCCTCCTAATGTCTTGGCACTGAACAAGACACTACTTGACAGAGTAAAGTGTGTTGTGTATTCCTTCCCATTAGACAAATACTATATATTATCTATTGTCAAAATACAGGAAACTCAATGCAATTTATTCACAAGTTCCACAAACATCTAAATAGAAACTATTTGTCAGCTGCTCTGTCTGACTGAGTGCATCGCTGGAAACAATAGTTCATCATCTGGCTCTGTCTGCACAACAGATCTCAATGTACAATATAAACCACCCACAGCGGCCTTGTTGATACATCTTTTTGCTTTGCTGTGACATGGTGATTTGTATTTTCTCAGATACACCAAACGTAACATAAATCATGGATACAAATAGAGGAATTTGTGTTGGTTGACTAAGCCCATTATATTAGGCCAGTCAGCAGCACTACAGTTGTTATTATAGGAGGCTGCTCACTCTGCCAGAGGATGTGGTGTCTCACTGTATGAAAACTGTAACTTTATTTTTATTTCAGGTTTAACAGTAACTTGAAAGTGATACGCGCCAAAGTAAAAATGTGAAGTATCTCTAGCCTTAATATAAACGATACAGCATTATGAGATATTAAGAAATATTAATTAGAATGACTAGCTAGCACAAACCGGCATTGGCTCTATTTGACAATGATTAGGATTTAGCTTCTTGATGCACACCAGCTTCGCACTTGCAGATACTATGAAGGGACAGCAGTAACTCAAAAAGAGGTAAAGCAGATTGTCTACTAACCAGAAGGCTGAGGGTCGGATCCCCTCCAACCATGTTCATTCTTCCATTGGCAAGACGCATCACATATAAACCTCAGCAAAAACATGACCGTGCTTATTGTAAAACACCCTCAACAGAAAAGAGAAACGTGTGCAACCTCTACATTGTTATGCCTTTGCCTTGAACACAACCATTCATCATAATGCTTAAAGGACGTTCTTTGTTGAAGTGCTGAGGTGCATGGTGTGGGGGAGGGGGAGGCAGGTAAGTGAGACTGCTGAGTCCAGGAAAGGTCCACATTTGAACAAAGCACTGGCTGGTCCAACACCGGCTACTGGGTGGTCAGACACAGCCTACTGAGCAGTTGGAAATTGAAGCTGTTTTGGGGTTAGTTCAAGGTCCTGTAAACACCAGTGACCTGTGGGAAAAATGGTACACTATTCAATGACATTTATAAAGGAAGAAAAGACATTAGGTCTCGCTAGCATTAACTTTTGCAATTATGTTTGCCCGAAGATAGGGAGGTCATCATTTTCACTGGGGTTTGTGTTTATTTGTGATTGTAAGATAATGTAATGTACTTTTTAGGTAATGGACCAGAAAATAAACTGTATGTAAGGGATGCACATTGGATCAACATCGGCAGTGGCCAATATTCACAAGGATGGCTGATATCGGTATCGGCCTGTACAGATGTTAACCTGCTGCGCAAAAATAATAACTTTACAATTAGAAACAGCCAAAAAAAGAATCTTTTTCATTATATTCCAAATAGAAATGGAACTTTTCACATGCGCGTACCTCTTACAGCACCCCCTGTGAATTGAACTAATCACTAAGAAGCTGCGGCACATATAGGTGAATGAGTGCATACATTGCAGTCTTAAAGGCCACTATAGCCGTCATAGTATGCTATAACTCTGGTGGTGCCATTGATTGAAATTTAGATTTGTTTTAATATGTGCTCTTGGTATATGAAATATCGATCGTTTTTATAATAAGGTGAAGAATAGTTTGAGAAATTGCCGTATGGGGTGGTTTCTGTCACTTAATCTTGACGGTGGGCTGGGTGTAAATCAATGAGTAATCGCTTTTCAGCAAATGAAGTTGGTGAGACGAAATCTTGAAGGCAGCTAAAACTCTTCATGCTCATCAAACACGGGCGTCCTCTCATCCATGTCAACATCATTTTTTTTGTATCAGCGAGCAGACACGAGCGTATAATAGATAGTGTATTGTCTCTGTATCTGCTGCCAGTTGAGCGGCGACAGGTTGATTTATGGCACTTTGAGGAAGACTGTAATGAATTAATTAGCTTCAGAAGAAACACTCTTCAAGGTCACTGTCCGCTGATCGCATCCGCATTATTATTATATTACAAAACAGGAGCAGAAATGACTCTATGAAAATGACAGTCCGAGGCCACAGTACAGAGTGGGATTTAAGAAAAGCAGTAGAAATATCTCTACATAGTTTATACATAGAATTAAGTATGTTCACACGCATTTTATTAGCTACACCTGTGTAATTGATTGTTAATAACACAAAAAAATAATTAATAATAACGAATTATGCAATTAATTTAGGCACAAAGACAGTGTGAAGTAAACGTCAATGTAAAAGTTCAAACGCACAATTATCTCTTGAGTTTACAAAGAATGGTCCAAAAAAAAGAGAAAAGATCCAATGAGCTGTCCAGCTAAAAGTATAATCTGAAAGTTTCTTAAAATAGAAAAATGTTACAAAATAAAAAAGTGCTTGACCTCTACAGCAAAATTAAATCTTATTAATTAATTAATTAAAGTTTACGGGATACCACTTTGACCAATAGACAACCTTCTTCACGTCATAGAACAGGGTCAGACAGTCAATTATAGGCATTTAAAAAAATATATATATAATAAAATAATATAATGAAAATAATATATTATTTATTTGTGTCAGTCCTCTTTAATTTGCTGCTCCATGTCTCAAAGTAAACCATCACCATCTCCCAAAGTTTCCTCACAAAGCCAACGACAACAGCCAGTGAAGAAACCCCATCGATTGGTTGCAGGAAACTAACTTCCCCTGCTTCAGCAAAAAGCCCAGACTTGTTCCTGCAGAGGCCATTAGCAGTGTGATCAAAAGACTGGATCGAGGCCGGAGCATTTACAGAACCGGCCTGTGGGCTGAGGTTTCATTAATGATGCTACTGCGCACGTCCACTGTGTGAAGCACCTGTAGTGACCCAGCGGGGAGCCCAAAGAGATGAACTATTGAGCAACTTATAGGACCAGCAGTTACACATGTCAACATTCCCTGTTCTGTGGTGGACCAGTTCAATTGGTCTGTTTTGTATATATAGCTGTCTATACAAATTTAGCCACAAAGGGTTATAGGCCAATGTGCACTCTCTGATCCAGTTGCAAGCCTTGATAAATGGAGTGAGTGCATCAGGAAGAGCATCTGGTGTAAAATATGCAAATAACTGCTAACAAAACATATTAAATTGATCATATACAGCACGTGAAAACATAAATTGCCCCATGTTCATCTTATAGCTGAAGAAACTGACACGTACATGTCACACATAATAGCCACTTACTAAATCTAGAATCCCTTCAAGCATAGTATATACAGAACATTGATCAATCATGGGAGCCATTAGGGTTTCTTCTTCAGGGAAAAGGAGCTTTTCCTGGGAGTTGAAATTGTATATAATGTGATTTTTAAAGGTTGCTGGTAAAACCTCACATAGAAATAGCAATTGGATTTAAACGAAATGTATCACATGATAGCATGAGAGCATTATGTGATGCTATGTGGATGTAAGTACTGTATGCATTTGTACATGATGTTCTCTTTCATGTTACTGTTCATTAACCATTTTTTGTTTATATGTATGTAATAAGACATACTAAATACAGTATGTGGGAGTTGATGCTGTGTCCAACGTCACATGAATGCATAGAGATGGTTGACTCTGGCTTACATTCATGGGCCCATGTGATTGACTTTACAGGTGGTTGCCCAGTACAGAAAACACCTATGTTTCACACTGGGACTGTTTATAGCATAAGCACAAGCCGTGTTGCTCTCTGCAATGCACAGAGTGAGGTTCAAGAAAGCTGTTTTGACATTAGTGATGTTGTACCAGCACAACATAAAGCTGTGAGTCAAGGGAGCGTACAGGTTCAGGCAGCAACTTCAGAAACCATGTTTGTGAAAGAGGCCTTTGTTCGTCAGCTCGCTGCACCATGAGGAGGAATCAGGTGGGCCCTTGAGAGTTTCAGGAAAGAAAAAAATCTCTTCAATCAAAGGGAAAACTATAAACAGAAAGGCTGCCAACACTGCTGCAAAAAAACACAGACGTTCACACAACAAGAACATAGCATAGCTTTTACACAATCTTGTCTTAGAGTTTAAATGATTCACTAACTAGAGATAGTGAGGGTCTAAAATGGTCTAATGAATTATATATCTAAATAAGAGTGCAGAACTGTAATTATTTTGAACTGACTTTGAGAGCAGGAATTCACTGGAGTACGCTCTAACTAACACCAAAGAAAAGATCCCCAAAGTTTGAACCAAATCTGACCATTACTGTTTGACATGTCTTGCAAACAATCTAACTATGAAAAAACACATAAAATAAATATTCAGTGTAACTCATTGCAATTATGATACAAAATGAAAAAGTCTAGCATGCTAAAAAGAAATTCATTTGAAAAAAACTAATTAACATAAATCAATCTGCCTGTGTATTCTGTTCAGGCGGATTGTTCCTAAACTTGGTGAATATTGGTGTGAATGAAAAAGACAGACTCACATGTGCATGAAAACTAACTACGGCTGACTTTTACCCCAAAGCTTGCCTATGAGCTTCTGTCCCCTCCATCTCCTCTTGTCAGCTCACAAAACCACCAAGTTTGATAGTGCAGTAAACCAGCACATGGCCAGCTTCTGTTTATATCAGACATGAAGACGTGCTATATAGGCAGAATTAAGAACTGAGTCAGTCTGTGGTCATAAACCTTCATCCAAGGGCATCATCAGAGCTGGTCAGTGAATTACTGGAGCACTACTCGGAGTTGCCACTAGTGTATTATTAAAAAAAAAAATACAAATAAATCTTATTATTTTTTTAAATGAGATTCTCCCCTGCAACCATGCATTGAAAGAAAAAAACGTGAATCTCCAGAGAGCGTGTGTGCATGATCCAGTTAATATAAAGTAAATGATGGCAGCTATTTTAAGTTATTAAAATAAGGTCAGAGTTATTTAAAGCTGCAGCATCTTAGAGTTGTCTTATACGATGCACAAGGCACAACTTGACATTGGCTTTATAGCTTCTAACAATAAAAGGGATGCCTGGCAGTTTATGGTCCACACTGAAGACAAGGTTAGTTGCTGTTTCCCCAAATAGGAACAAAAAAGCCAAGGATGCACAGGCAGGCCGTAACAAGTTACATGTACTTAACTAGCCCTGCGCTGTCGTCCCCGACGGCAAGGTGTATATCTGCGAAACGGCCCCATACGTCTGCCCCATACGTCTGCCCCATACGTCTGCTACAACTGTAACCAATGGGCACCTTAATCAGACATTGTGTAATTTCTAAGGGTTTTAATATTGTTAACGAATTAAGAGGCCCCGCCCCCAAACCATGACAAACATGGGAAGGGTCTATTTGACTTTTTTGATTTGTCTGGATGTTTGTGAAGAATGTTTTTGCCAAATTTTAAAAATTCCCTAAAAATACATTCTTCTTTCAGTCTATAGGGGGCACTATAGAGGTAACTGCCATCATATTAGTCAGATGTGTTAAGGGCCAAGGAGTAATTATATCAGCAAAATGATGATATTATGGAATCACGTCGGTGTTCGTCCGCAGATCCTAGCTTTTAACGCGATAACTCAAAAATTAATTGCTGGATCAGTTTCAACATTTGCACACAGGTGCATACCAGAAAGACGCCAAACTGTATCGATTTGGGTACTTCT
>JAVQKC010127087.1:0-10861 GCA_036025475.1 Philypnodon macrostomus
CAGTGTATTACATTGTACTTAATGGGGTAGATACAATGCAGTTACATGTTATTACAGTTTGTTACACAGTGTATTACATTGTACTTAATGAGGTAGATACAATGTAGTTAAGGGCTATGTAAAATAAAGTGTGACCAAAACTGCTGGAGAGTTGCAGAGTTATTATTGCTGGGTTGCAGGTGGGAGATGGGGGAGCAGGAAAACGACTGTTCATCTGCAAATTTTATGTGTGGTTGGGTAGATACAGGGTAATGGACCTTGTCACTGATCAAAAATGATGATTTGTGGATTTTTTGGAAGGATATTTCTTATAAAAATCCCATATAGTTAATACAGAATTCTGTCTCCTGCCCCCCATCTGAGGGTATGACATCAACACATTCTAGAACCCAACAATAGTAGTGTTGGCCCCAAATTCAAAGAGAACTACTTCAAATGTCATTCAAGTCAGCTGCCCCAAATACAGGGTAAGAACATATTGACAGATCTAGCTTTATTCACACTGAAGGCTCCAGCACAGCGATATTTCACAAAGATTGTATCGCATGAGTCACATAATCTCCTTGGTTCCAATATAGTTGCAGTAGACGGGGCCTGAAGGTATATGTCTTTGCGTTTACCCCAGTATTTACTTCTGATGAAAATGTGACCTACCATTATTCCAGTGAAGTTGACCAAGTGGGTTGTAATCTCATTTTACAAGATATATGCATTTAACACGAACTAAAATATGATGATTACGATGATGATGATGATAATGACTAACTACTTTTTTGGAATACTACTTCATTGGTATTTTGCTGCATATACATATAAAAAGTATGCTCATGAATTTCTCAAGAAAGCTATTGCAGATTAATGCAACAATGGTAAATTGCCCAAAGTTCCCACAAACTCTTATTCATAACCTCAGTTTATTTTACAAGCCGAAGTATTTTTTCTTGTTTCTTTAGCACAATTTTAGCTTTAGCTATAGACTGCCTCTATTGTTCCCTTTATCTAGCAGAGTTCTGAAACACACCACAGTACAAGCCTTTCTGATTCTATCCAAAGAATATTGCAATCACATAAGGGTCTGTAATCTTCAAAGTCAAAGAATATTTGTGTTGCTCCAGTAAAATGAAATGATAATGAAGATTGGGAGAATTACAACAAGGGGCCAGCGGAGGTGACCGTGACTGATGGGAAATCTGAGGCATGTTGCCACAGTTGAAAAATAACAAAAATGTGCCGCCGTGAATAGAAGGGGACTTTTCAAAGTATGTATTTTTTATAACCATGCATTCTGTGAAGACAAATGACATGTAATACCATTCGGAGGAGGCTGGAGGGGCATGTGGAACTTTAGTTAATGGTTTTGGTTAAGATGAGTTGCTTAAATAACGAGCATTTGTCACCTTTCAACAGTTTCAACTCATTCACACGATTAATGTTCTACATGTTTTACATTATGTAACATTATCCAACTTTCTCTCAAAGGGATTTGTAAACCATAAAACGAGTCTTTTTTATATATGACCCTTGTATTGTTTTTATGGGTATGTGTGTGTGTATATGCATGTATGTATATATGTATGTATTGGTATGCATATTTACAGCACAAATATGATTTTGTATTATAGACTTTTTAGTTTAGGTTTATTCTATGTTTAAGTATGTTTTCCTCATTGTATGTTTTGTTTCTGTTGTAGAAAATGACCAGAATGCTTATTTCAACATTTAACAAGATAAAATATCGAAATAAAATGGTTGAATGAATGTTCCAACTTATTATGTAGGTGTTGTTCCATGTGTACTGTTATCATGTTACAGCGTGGCCTTTGAAAACACATGCACTCCGGAGATCTGCTGAAACTGATATAAGTAAGATTTCAGAGAAACAATGGGAGGAGGGTTCCCAGATAGTTGAACAGAATGTACCAAGTAAAGTTCACCACCATGAATACCTTAAATGACACGTGACCAGTGTGAACTCATGGACTATACCCATATGTCCAGCTGAGTCACACTCTCTCAGGTCAGGCTGGTACTTAATGCTGATGCGACCAAAATGCACAAAGCCTATTAGAGTGTACGAAGTGAGGTTCTCCTGTACAGTGAAAAGCATCCTTCCATTTTTATAATTAACATGTAATCATAATGTAGAGAAATGTCCCTATAGAAAGTTAAATAGCTGTCAAGAAAAAATATACACTATCCCATGGGTATTGGCATAAAGGCATCAAAAGGTAACAAATATAATAGTGTCTAAAGAAAAAGAAAATAGTTTTTTTTATAAAGCTTATAAAGTTGATTGGTTATACATAATCAAATCTATAATATTATGTGTATGGTATTCCATCAAAATAGGAGTGGGGTTGCATTCTTCTAAAGGTTATATGTTCAGTCAAATTATGAGCTAAAAGCAAACATGCAGAGTTGGCGGCATGGGCTGACTATCCAGTTGATTCATGATCCAAACTATAAATAAAACTCTAAAAGTTCCCTTAAAGTTCAAATTCTTTGAAAAGCTGCAGTTATTTTATAATTCGATAATTCTTCTATATTTCGGACATTTTTTGAATCTATATTTTTTATCTATCCATCTTTCATCTATAAGAAGCTGGGATCCTCCCGTAAAGTGAAGACATGTGTGGCCAGGCAGCCTCCAATTAGGCCCAGACGGTTTCCCAGAAGCACACAGGGGCCTCCTCCTTCCCCCCTCCTCCTCTCAGGACGTCCCACTACCACAACAAGTGAGCACAATGCACCCCACAGTGTCCGAGCCTGACCTCAGCTGCTCACAGGAACGGCAATCCATGCAGGCGAAGAATGCACACATAAACACTGTCACGCAATGGCTGCAACTGGGGCCACGAGGTTGGTATTTATAACATATAATCCAGGGATCGCCATCTAGACAGTCGATACTTGTCTAAAGTAAAGTAAGATTCAGAAAAACAGGTATAAATCTTGAATAAAACTTACAAATATACCAGGTCTAATTAGGAATCAGGTCTAAATCAGGACTAAACCAAGTCTGAATCAGGTCTAAACCAGTTCTAAATCAGGACTATACCGAGTTTAAACCAGACCCAACATAACATAATACAGTTCCCCAGGCATAAAATTGTTAGCGATGTCGAGGTACATTATTTTAACCCACTCTCAGCTGGCTTGCTCTTTTTGGACTTCAGTATCTCTAAAATTCCTGACTGCAGACGGTGAATACCCCGTGCCGACCAGCTGCAAAGCACATAATATAAAAACCCATATAAAAAGATAACATGGTGAGTATAAAAAAGTCTGTATGTGAGTCATCTTTTGAGTTTATGAACAATAGCAACACAAGCGGCTTCACAATATCACAGAACAGCAGGAAGAGCTTCACAAAAGCGCATCCATTGTTTGCTGTAGGTCAACCCAGGTGCATTGTTGACAACTGTTCAGAGGCTGGCCTAACTTTGTGTAGTAGATGTATGATTTCTGAGCAAGGACACAGCCATAGTATCAGTGATGTGGCAACCCCTCCTCCAGGCTATATATCATAACTCTCAAACAATAAACTGTGACAGTATTTCAGTGTTGTTTATAAATCAGGGGCTCACACTAAAAGTTCATTCAGTCGGTAAAGCACTGCCAGGCATTGGGTTTTGTGATTTTAATGGCATTTCACAGTTCAGTGCGCCCAAAAGTCAGTAAGTAGTGTTGGGAAGGTGGCCCGCACAGACGGTGATCTTTCATGCATTCAAAGTTGGATATAGATATGTTGAGGACATATATGTAATTCTCTGCTGTTTTTATCAATGTTGCTAAAGTCAGTAAATGTCATGAAAAAAACATGTGTACTTTTATTTTCTTTGGAAAAATTCAAAACGGGTCAATTTGACTTGAAGGCAACACAGTGGATAGAAGAGGGCTAGAGTTATGGCCACATTATTAGGCAGACCTACTTACCTGCGCAAATAGTTAATCACATCAATAGTTCTGCACATATGTTCAATGTGGAAAAATGGGGTTGTGTGACTGGTGTTTGGTGGTACCGTAGGCGCAAAATGGCAGCCACGCTTCTGTCAGACTGCCCAGACATTGATGATCTAATGAGAATTTTATATTGCAAATCTGGTTAAAATATATTAGCTCAAATAACCACTTGTTACATCAAAGTCTGCACAAAGCTGGTAGAAGGCCACTTTATTATGTACGAGGTCTACCTAATAAAGAGGCCAGTGTGTTTACTGTGTCCAGGTATAACATACCATCAAGCCTGATCTGTTTTCTCAATTGCAGTCTTTCCAATAAATACCCTCTCTCTATAGTAATAGAACAATTTCAGCTCTGATCTACATATAAAATATTTTTTTACATAAACTTGTATATATACAGTATCTACGTAAACCTAAAATGCTTCTTTCAACTTTTGAGAACGCTGAAAAATAAAATGCTTCTTTCAACTTTTGGGAACGCTGAAAAAGCAAAATCCGTCTCTATAGGTTCCACAAAAATATCACTCTTTTCTCCTCTATGGGAACTCAGATCAGACTTGCTGAGATGCACAACTTGTGTTTACGAAATAACAGAGGCCTCTCAGTTGTTTGTCTAAGTGAGTGGGATTCTCTGCAGATTTGTTGAAATGTGGGTGGCTCAGTGCAGTAAAAGGAGTGTTTTTTTCAGTTTTTCCCGGAATATCTTAATGGGGCACCCCGTATATTATCTTGTGATGATTGCAGCCATATTTTGCCGCTTAGTAATTACAGATATAACATATGAAGAGGATTGTTGGATAAAACATTGTTTGTTTACATGCAGGTTGGGGGTGGGGACAGACTGTACCCGGTTTTCCATTATTTCTGGCAGAGGCCGGGAAGAGAGGGGAAAAGAGGGCCGTGGTTTGGAGCGGCTCCAGAAGAATTTCCTGCCGACAGGGAGTGCCTTTGCTTCGAGGGGTGAGAGGAAATGCCTGGAAGAGAAAGAAAATGCTTGTGGTGCGTACATACATGGTTCGTTTTCGTAGTTTCACATCATTAAAGACGTGGAACATTTGTAGTACACAGCAGGCCGATATGTCGACTTTCTTTCATGTGTGATTCAAGCAAACACGGTTAATGGCGTCAATACATCTGCCTTTTTGCATGTGCTAATGACACTATGCTAATTTCATGCTAGCTGCGCAAATGTAACTCCTGAAGCTCAGCTGGGACACATCTATTACTGCAAGAAAGTTTAGGTCTGTGATATATTCGATTTTCACCCAATATTACATGTTGAAATGAGTACATTCAGGCATATACTAGCATTTATAAAGCAAACACCCAATAACTAGTTTTAACTGCCATGGTTAGCAGCCATGTTTGTATTTTTTCTGAGCTGAACTGAGCTTTCTGAAAGACTATTCTGTTTCACTAAGAGCTCTCTGTCACTATAGTGCATGAGAGATTTGTAGCCACCCTCCAGTTTGGGTCACTACTTTGTTGTGTTAGGTCACAGTATAGAAGGCTAGCTGAATGATCATGAAATCGCTCTCTCAATCATGTGTGTGGAAATAAAAGAGCATTTATACCACCTTTAGATATGAACACACTTGCACCTGAAACAACACACTACACATTGACTGCAGTGTAAAGTCCTTTATGCTCTTGATATGACTTCATAGTGTCTGCCCTCAGGACGTTTGTGCACAGTCACTGAAGGAGTCATACACATGTGGAATCATTTAAAGGCTTAGGGAAAAGCCGGGATTATAGGCTTCCTATTGGTGCCTGAGTTGTGCTAGGTAGAAGAAGAGCTATACACAGAATTTTGGAAATACCGAGGTACAAATACAGTTTTTAGGGCCACAGATGATGAGACAAAATTCAAACGTGACATCTTTGACCATTATAAGCAGAGGTAGATCATGTGAGGGATTTGACCTGATGTAGCCCTGGTAAATCCTGCCTTGGTTTAGTCCTGGTTACAGTTAAGTAACCAGGACTAAGTTACAGTTAAGGTTACACTTCATTGTGCCCGTAGGGAATCTTGTCCTCTGCATTTGACCCATCCCTCAATGCCGCATTGGGCAACCTGTCAGGAGCAGTAAGCAGCCGCAGTACAACACCCAAGGCACGTACCTTACCGTACCGTTAGGGATGTACCTATCTGGAGGAAACATCTGCACCAGGTGAATCCCCTTGAATCCACTTCAATACTGGTATGTGCAGGACTTGCTATCAAGCCTCTTATCTTCACAGCAGAACTGGCATGTGCACACACACACTTAGAAGCTCCGGAAATGTCAGTCTGCTTACTGGCACAGCGAAGGATCAAATTACATCAGTTTTTTTAGAGGACGTGTGCACATTCAGACCAAAGACATGTAAACAGTGCAACACAAATCAATTTTAAACAAGGTGACAGCTGACTTGCTATATGATAAATGTATTTCTATCTTTCCCAATGACATCAATCTTCTATTTCTGGGCTTAGTGGGAAACGGTGCATTTTGAAGATAGCGATTATGTCATTGGTTTCTCTGGCTCCATGCATTTGATACTGATAAACAGGCAATGGTGGGGTAGATCATATCATCGTATTATCTCGGCCCGTGATGCAATCTGAACACAATTTGAGCATAATCAAGAATATCTATTTTTTTTCTTCTCACCGGGAAGATATGTGCCCAGAAACAGTGTGTCACTATGGTTTGTATGAACTCGGAAGCAAGGGGCAGACTTAAAAGAGGACAGTAATTGTTTTTTTCCTGCATTTGAAGAACAGATGGCTCACAGCTTGTAAAACATTCAAAGTCAACCCTTAACACTTTGACTGCCACCCTAAAAGCCACCTCACACTCGACACCATTTGATTGTATTGAGTAAAGTAACCCTAACTAAATGAGTGATAAAAAAGGTCTAAACCAATCGTAAACCAGATCTTAATTAAGTCTAAACGGTGCCAATACCAGAAACCAGAAGAAAGCAGTAGTTCACACAAAATGTTCATGCCCCCTACAAGAACGGAAGGGAAAATATCCGTAAAAATATTTGCAAAAGAATCCTGAGTACTAACAATGGTCCCTATACCACAGTTTGAGAACCAGGTTTTCGGGTTTCAGTTTATTTGTCATATGCACATTCAACACGGGGTCAAAAAATGCAATGAAATGCTTTGGATCGGAAGAACCGTTAAGATGGTCATGAAGTACTAATAACATGCAATAATAGTACATGGTACAAAAGTGTGCAAAAAGAGATAAGTAACAATATAATAAACATATAATAAAAAAGTACAATCATAAAAGACAAAGGTGCAGGTAGGATTTAAATAAGGTGTAAGTGGAGTATTTCACAGGTGGTAAAATAACCACTGCAGTAATTGAAGTAAAAATCCCAACACAATGTGGTTCACAAAAATAACTCTGATGACACTCGTCTTCCTCAAAAACATGCACATTCAAACTGACCTATTCATTCTTTCCCAGCATACGCATCTCCAATATATATTCTTATGAGCTCACACTAAATGTCAAAATAGTCATTACCACATTGTATTAGCTACTGGATTTGGAAAGAATGGATTTTGATCTGGCCAGAATGACTTCATGGCTCACTGTCTCAATGACATGACATGGCTTAACTGTCACATGACTGAGCTGTTGGTAAATGACTCGTGCCCTTCCAGTTTCAACTTATCACAACAGATATTTCCCTGATTGTCTCATTGGCTTATGCCAGGAACACACAAATATAAAAAGAGGAAAGCAGATTCTTCCTGTTGCCCCATCAAAAGCCTTTACTATCTTTGTCTCTCTTTGAGAAGGGCATTATCAATACAAGACTCTGTGTTTAATGTATTGGATGCATGCATAGAATACACTGGCGGTCAGTTGCTGAACAAGAACAAATTTAAATTTGGGTACTCAATAGTAATTATTTTATTTTAATGTGATTATTCATTAACATTTGAGTTAATAACATATTACTTCATTTTCTGTATGGTTTTGTCAGTACAGGTTGTTTAATGGAAGTCATATATATTCCAATGAAAAACCGGTATGACAATACTGAACTAGAATTACTTAGGAGGAACACCAGATGAATTTACAATGTTTGCAGGTGTTTAAACACTGTACATAATGATTTAGCACATCCTTATCCTGGTTGATCCTTTGATAACTTAACTGGAACAATATAATTGCTTTGTTACATAACAGTAAACCTGCAGACACCTGACAGCTGTGTGTCTTTACTTCCAAAGAAGAGTTAAGTCTGAAATTAGTGGTGTTCCTCTTCCTGTAGTTTTTACAGTAATGTTCTGTGGTCACGTGTGTAACGATAACTGAGGCATTTCAGATACATGTACTCTGTTCTTTGAGGATTGTCTCGCACCATTTATCTCACTATGAATAATGCAAAAATATTATTAATTAAAGTCAATAAGGAAGAAGAACAAAATAAGTGTGAAATATACAAATCAGATGCCTGAGGAGAATGGCAGTTACCAGGAAACTCTTACTGGATGATTGGTAATGATATCAGCAGCCAAACCAATGAGGAAGTTAACAAACATCTGTGAATGACACAGTCACACAATGACATTTAGATGTGCCTCAGACAAGAAGTGAACAAACTTTAGTTGGAACAGGTAACAGGTCTTACAGTAACTTCTGTGATAAGAAGTATACTCATGAATATATATATGTTTCCTCTTCTCAATTCACTGCAGTATCTATACTACATTACCCAAAATATCTACACAATATTCAATATAAATCATATATAAGTCAATATAAATCCACCCTTAAAGTTTTTGTAATAGCCATTGTCACACGTGACAGGTGTTCTCTATCTAAGTGAGTCTTTTTTCTCATTGTTGGAAGTCAGAATGTATCATTCAACAAGCTTCTTCTATCACTTATGTTTCTTATCAAAGCAGTGCATTTACAGGAACCAAGGGTAAAGAGTATATTTGTGAGTCAGTACAGGGAAGCCTTAACAGCTGCTGTTGCACTAAACATCAGCTTTGACTAACAAACCATTATGTGACGCCATATTAACCTCATGACACTGTTTGGAGTTTTGTTTTTACATTCAAACTCTATGGTTATACTTGTATCTGGTGGGACTAATAAACACTGACAGATTCAATTTGTATATAATATGTATTGTTTTTTTTGGGTCTTGTAATCAGTTATTAATAATTTACTTCATGTTTCAGGATAGCAAGTAATAATTTTCTATATTTCTTTTATAATTAATAAATCTATAAATATATATATTAAAAATAAATCATTGCATTTAAACAGTTACTCAGACAGTAATTACTTGAACACTATTTTGTTGAACTGTTGGAGTATTGTTATTTCGAAGTAACAATACTTACCAACAATACTTGCTTACTATGCCCATAATCTTGGATCTTCTCCGGTATGAAGTGTTTATCTTCCTGGGAAATGATAGTGTTCATGTATAAAAGCCTATTCAGCACACTCCCATACTGTAATGTGCATAGTGGTTTCCATGGAGATGTGCTCCCGTAAAACACAAAGTGGGAGGAGCTCTAGCTTCAGTTCAACTCTATTCCCTTCATTGACTCTGACAGAGGTTTCCCTTCCCCCATATTCTTATCTTCCTGGTGTTCTGAATCAGTCTATACCTGAGTCACCTCTATGGACACAGCTGGCATTTACCAAAAACCCACCAAGGTCTCTGTCGTCAAACTATTTCACAAAGCCCGCCTTCCTGTTCCCTTCAAGGACTGGTTAAACTTTAAACTAAAAAGCTGGAATTTGAATCTTTAGTCTCAAAAGATCACAAATATTAGCTGAGCACTGTGGAGTATAGGGCTGGGCCATATGCCATTTTATATGGAAAAAACTGTATTTCTTGTATATAACTTTCCATATAGCTTGACACTATGGATTTCTAGAAAATATAGCATTAATTATATAGCAAAACATTACTACACCATTGAGTTATAAATACTGTTAATAATGTTTAATTCCCAAGTTATAACCTCATGTAAATTCAATGTGTAAACATGCGTGTTAGGACCAATCTATAAACTGCTTATTTATTAAATTATTGTTAATTCCACATGTATTATTGCTTTATTTACTGCTAAATGATTTTAAAATATACCTTTGTACTTCATCAATTGTTTTGTTTAGTCTGTATTTTGTCATAATTTCACTAGAAATACAGTGATAAGTTCCAGGTACTGTTGGTCACACCGTTTGTTCTGTGAAGTGGTGCCGTGTGTTTGTCTATGAGTAAAAGAAGGAGTATATTCACGGGAAGGCATGACCTAACATGACACATAAAATACAGGCTACAGAGCTCCGTCTGAGGACTACAGCTAAAGGCTTGAGTCAGCGCCTATACAGTGTGAGCAGATCATCAGTCACATTATAATTGCCAAAGACTAAACTTTACAAGGATCTGCATGGATTAGGATTAACTATGGAGTTTTTGGGGTTAGGTTTGACTTTTTAACACACTTATTATCTGTTGTCAAGTGGCACAAATTGCATTGAGTTTTGTTATACATTTTATAAAGTAAAATAAAACGAATAACGAGCAATAGACCATCTCATCTTAATTTGATATAGAAAAAATACAATGCTCCTTAATCAAAGCCCATTTTACTGAGACTAACCAGAACTGAAACGTTAAAAAAGTCCACTTGTGAAGCTCATTTAATGGAGCACATGCAACATTGCCATAGAAGCACATTTACCCAGTCGTTTTTGGAACCCAGTCTATGAAATACTACACCTTAAAATAACCACGTCACACGTTTTCTCTTAGACCCATGTGTATGAAATAAAGTGCCAGAAATAGCGCCCTCTATCTGTAGGTTACAACAGCTGATAACAGATTCGAGGCTACCAGGACTGTGAATT
>JAVQKC010127088.1:0-13404 GCA_036025475.1 Philypnodon macrostomus
GACGTATGGGGCAGACATACGGGGCAGACGTACGGGGCAGACGTACGGGGCAGACGTATGGGGTCGTTTTCGCCGATATACACTTTGCTGTCGGGACGACAGCACAGGCCTTGTTGTTATATAAATAGCCTGGAGTTGAGTTGATGCACATTTTCATGCGTCGTCTTCAAAGGTCAAAGATGCAAGCTGAGGACTTAGTTTTCTAACGGCTTAGGCAATGTGTCTGGTGAAATGCCGTGAATAGTGTCCAAGTCGTTATCTGCCCTGGAGTACATTGTGCAAGTGTGAGTCACATGTTGTGTTGGGGTTACACTGTCCAAGTGTGAGCCAGCCATCCAACCTCCGCTCTGATTGGTCGGTACACTTATAGCCCTTTTTTTATTGGCTCACAGCGGTTTCCTGGATTCCGCCCACTGCCACGCTGCATGTGACTGTGTTTACCTTCAGCCTAAAGCTTAATTTTCCACAGAAATGTGGAGATTTCTTTCCCCAGTATATTCCCCTACCTCCTCTCAACACCCTGCTCAAACTTTACTCCTACTCGCTTTACAGTTGTGCACAGTATGACTCATTTTTAATACAGTACTGTGCATATGTTTTGGCCAGATGTGAAAAATGTGAAAGAAAGACGTAAGCAGCTTATAGCCACTGATGAAATGGCTTGAAGTTCAAAAATGTATGTGGACTTTTGAACGCAAAGTGTAAACTGAAATAGATAACTAAATACATACCATTTTTAGTCCATTTACATAACCACATGTCTTCAAATCTGCAAACATTTGCACAGTACTGTATATGCTGCATGTATGTGTGGACAAGTCATTAGTCAGGTCTACATTGAGAATCACTAATGAGTCTATGGGGAAAAGCCTATATGTTTTGTGTGTTAGTCTGGAGCAGTTTAAAGAACAAGTGCCTCATTTAATCTTGTGCAGACTGGGCGCTCATGGGACTTACTGTGGGTCTGTGTATCTTGGCGAATATTATATTTATATTTTAAGGCTATTGTGTTGGCTAGACGTGAGCTCCTGATACCAGCTGGAGCGAAGGAGGTGCTACTTTTTAAAATGTAAAAAAAGGGACTGATTGAACTGACTGTACTGCAAAGACCTAACATTGAAGTACTTAATGAGTCATGTTTGGCTTGATAAAGAGGCTACATTCATTTTGTTTTCAATGAGTGGTTATCAATTGGTCTGACCTTTATGACCTTTTTCCCACAATTGAATGTAATTCAAATAAAAAAGTGTTTTCAATTTAGCTAAAAATGATGTGAATATTGCCTATTTCACCTTACTGTAAATGCCAATAAACATATTGGCCATGACCATAAGTTCTTTCATAAATTGTATCTAAAATTAGGTTCATTATAACGGCATCATTCAGACAAGCATTATTGTAGGTTCTAAATTATCGATTTGTTTGTGTTTTTTGTGTTCCTTCTTGAGAATGACATAATGCAGTGAAGTATGTTGAACACGTGACTCTTAATGTTTCTGTAGACCGTATCAGAGAAGGCCTGATGCTCCACCAGCTGACTGTGGGCTCTATAACACTCTGATGGCATCATATCCCTGACTAACACACACGCTGTAATCTGACTCCATAACCTCTGCCATAATGACTGGTGGGAGACTGGGCAGCTACAGTTTACTCTGGACTGGACATGACTTTCCAATGGGGCTTCATACTGTGTGTGTAGGGCTGTGTAATACATATATACTTGTTCATTCTCTTTCATTACAACTTCTTCTAGAGACAGAACATTTTGTATCTACTATTGCTGCGTTCCACACGGTCTTTAACCACTGGGCGATTACGAGTTCTGACTTCATACCGTTCCAGTGACACTATCTCGTATTAGCGGTTAGCTCATTTAGTAGCCAACACAGAAATAATTTTAAAGCAGTGTCTTCACACCATTTTAGATACAGAATGTGTGTGTTGATAAGTAGATATTCATAAGGTTTATGTATTTCAGCTGAAGTTGTATTGTTGTCCGAGCTGTCTGGCACACAGCATTAGATTTCTTACATAGCTAACATAGACTACCAGAATGTTTTACAAAATATCAGAATCAGTTTCTGCCACTGGTAATTGACATTTTTGGGATCAGCCTTACATTTTCACATCGGTGCAATTTCTTACCACTGAACATTTTTATCAGATGACCCATACGTGTATAACCTCTGCTATAATGAAAAACAGTTAGTGTACGTACATGCACTGGACATTACTCTCCAATAGGGACTTACAGTGAGTGTGTATGCAGCAGAAGACAGTGTTATGGATAGCCCACCTTTCCAAGACCCACTTTGCGCTCTCGTCTGTCTCTGATTGGATCCTGTTTCAGGAGCTCAGCCTGTGCATCACCTGCTGCTGCTCTTCAACATTGTCTTTCTGCAGCTCGTAAATTAATGTATCACACAAACTACAGAATTAGAATCTGTCAATTGCAATTTTCCCACACTATTGCACTATCACTGTAAGCCACAAGAATTTATCTTGGTTGAAGTTAAATTTTACATTACACACACCATCCACTTAAATTGGTGTGGAGGGTTGTTTGTGGGTGAAAATGCCTTGTTGATGCCAGAGTTTAGAAATTGGTGTGAAATCATTGAAAGCTAAGATAACCACTTGATACATCAAGGTCTGCAGATGACCAAACTGGGGCCACTTTAATGGGTACAACAAACCTAATAAAGTGGACAGTGAGTAGAATAGGATGTTATATTTCATCCCTTGTTATGCAATGATGAGAAATGAACTGTCCGGATAGCTGAAATAACATGTGCCTTGTGTGGTGCCTGGTAACCTTCATTGACTCAAGGATAAACCGTGCAGTAGTGGTGTGTTCACAGTGAAAAGGTGCTTCATAAATCACTTGGTGGCAGATTGTGAGCTAATGCTTCCTATTTATCTCCATCTCCTTCACCCATTCACTTAATAGAACAAGCGGGAACATGTGCACGCTTATGATTTGCTGCCTTTGGCTTTGTAACAGTCACTACCTCCAGCGATTTCCTTTTTCCATTTCTGTGAAGCAAGCAATTTATGTTTTGTGAATGAGATTGCCAAGAGCCATTCTCTGGTACCATCCGCACTGGATGGTTATGTTTTGCAAAGGGGCAAATCTGGTGACGGCACAATGCGCAGAGGACAACCTTTATATGTGCACACTCCCACGTGCACACTCTCACATGCACACTCATGTGCACACTCCCACGTGCACACTCTCACATACATGACCACAATTATTCACAGCCTGGCATACACTCACATTAACTAGTAACACACTCCTAGCAATTTTACCTAGTTACCTATATATATATACACACACACACACACACACACACACACACTATATACTTACTTATTTGACATCATCTTTACAATCTGCTTATTCCTGGTGTGGGTCGCAGAGGTGACTGGAGCCTATTCTAGCAACTATGGACCTAAAGAGGGACAGACCATGCTTATATTTATTACTTATAGACAACACCACTCCTCCTAGCACATGTGTGCCTTTGGAGGTCACTGCAGCCCTCATGAATGACCCTGGTATAAGTCCTAGGTGAGACTGGCAGCATCTGGACCGCAGCCTGTATCACGTACATTACATGCATGGACACACACTAGACAGGCTATATTATTCACACGCACGTGACACCTTGGCAGTCACCCAGGTCGTCTTTCTCTTATACTACAGCCAGTCTAACAAAAGCAAACGAGTACCACCACAGAAAATCCTTCAAAATGGATGTGAATGAGGACTAACCCTGAACTAACCTGGGTATGCCAAGAAATACTGTCATGAAAAGTGCTGGACTATGACCAGGGATACTACAGCTCATCCTAAACCAAAACAAAATCATGACTAAACCAGGATATAACCAGGTCTAAAGTAAATACTACTAGAACTATGTCATGATTCCAACCCCTTGGCAGACTAGACTGAAAAAGAATTCAGGAACAAAACTGTCTGAAATGTTGAACTAAATCAAGACATAGACTGCCGAGTACCACTAGAAATTCCCACGTACCACATTCGGTCCCCATGCCACACTTTGAGAACCACGAGACTACGCTGGTTCCATTATTCACATGCACACAAAGCTCAAAGCATAGTTCTCTATCTATACTATACCACAGTCACCTGGGCGCACACAAGCTGCTCTCAGCCTTATCTTGGAGTGTGTGGTCTTTTGACAATAGCAGTTTACAGCTGTGCCATGTCTCACCGTATAAAGCACCAGACTGAGATTGACCTCATGCATCATTAACCCACAGTATAGAGTCACACACAGACGCTGAGTGACGGATTCAGACCGACTGGGAGGCTCACAGTGTCAGTGCTACACTTTTGAATGCTGTGGCAACAATAGTTTTAAGTCTGACACTATGAAATAAACACATTCAAGCACACATAACCCTAACCCTTACATCCATCAATGTTGGGGCAAGAGTAAGTCTAAAGATTAGACTAAAAGCTTGAAGAGTGCAGAAGAAGACAAAATATTAGTTCTTTTAAAAATGACAAATATTGCTATAGTTGTAAGCAGTGTGCATGCCGAACAGAAAGGCCAGCTAAGTCCACTGCTCCATCCATACACACTCTGCTGCCAGTGTAGTAAAGTCTTTAAAAATGGGTTAGTCATGTATTATACATCCACAACAGGATTTCTCTCTATGTCTTTGTGTCTAGCTCAGTGTCGCCAATTTCCTCTCATTTTCTCTTTTGTCCTTCACACCCTGCCGTATCTTCGATGCATAAAGGAGACTGCAGTGTGTGATCATTTCCTATTTGAGTGTCAGAGCTGGTATATTGTGTTTGTTATTACTCACATGTGGGTCACACTTAAGTGCCCTGTGTGAATCTGTCACACATGGCACTGTGTGAATCTGTGTTATATTGAGTTCACACACACACTATGTATGTAAACTGCTCGTATATGGTAGTTTGACAGTTAAGGACTAGAAAATATGGAAAATCGCTTGTAGTTTTCCAGTCAAGACAACGAAACTTGAATTTAATAAAATGTCAAACCCTCAAAATGTTAAATTGATGTAAAATGTAAGATTTCTTGGTAACTCACCATGTATGGAGAAGGGTAATTGTGACTGTCAATTGGATTTGTACAATAAACACCAGGGGCCCACTTTAAGACCACAATCATCTCACATACGGTACATACATGTTGTGCATCAATGTATTTGTGTGTGCTGTGTATTTATTTTTTGCCCACTGACCGCTAAAAAAAACGCATGTATGTATTAAATCTGTCCCCATTTTGACTTTTGTATAAAACCAGAGGACTCCATGGATCATCAATGTTTTACACACACACATAAAGCAAACACACATACACGGGGGACAAATGAAACTAATGTAAGACTCTTCGGTCCTCACTTGTATTGCTCTGAAGCGATGACTGAAGGGAACAATGGAGAAAATGCGCTGATTGTCAGGCTGTATGTCGTAACCGTGTGGATTTATTGTGTTGTTTTTGTCAGAATGGCGTGGACTGTGAAGATAAGACGAGAGGAAGCGAGGAGGATGATGACAGAGGTGATGAAGACGAGGAGCAGGAGCAAGAGGAGAAGAGCAGCAGCAGCGACGAAGGCTTCATGGGCATGACTCCTCTGCTGCAGGCCCACCACGCCATGGAGAAGATGGAGGAGTTTGTACACAAGGTATATTCATTCACAAAAGTTTTACAAATATGCAATTAGCCTATTTTGATCCGTTTGAGTAAGAGCTCAAACATAACTACTAATCCAATTATGTGACTACTCTTACCTTCCTTAAACACAGGTAGGTTCTTCACACTGTTTTACTGATGTGTGACAGTACTGGTTATTATACCCCTCACACATACGCACAGTACTGTATAACCCTAACCCTTTCTTTATTGAAGTGATCGTTTGTCTGGATCTATCCCAGCCTCTTAGTGAAATAGCTCCGTTTATCACACACATTCCCTGCTATGGGCTATTTAGAGTCACCTAATAATATATGTCTGTAGGAGGAAGCCTGAGACAACCCGCACAGGCACCAGTACAACATGCATCTCGCAAACCACGGGGGTATCTACGCACAGTTATGATGTTAGGACCATGCCGTTAAATAAAGAGATTCAAACCTAAACCGGACTAAGCCAATAAATGACAGTTTCTAACATGCTATGAACATGCTTTTTACCTTTAGCGAGCTCATACTGCCTTTGGGAGCAGCACAGTGACGTCCTCTCTCTCCTTCGTTTATATCAGTCTTTATTTACATCACTTTACCCCTTCGCGGCCCATTACACACTACCACAAACTGTACTCCACACAAATCTTTTGCACATAGACCCGGCTAAGGCTCATACTAAATGTTGTCTTCTGTTTCTCTGTTGAACCATCAGATGTGGGAGGGACGATGGCGCGTCATACCCCATGACGTGCTTCCCGATTGGCTGAAAGACAACGACTTCCTGGTCCACGGGCACAGGCCACCAATGCCTTCGTTTCGCGCCTGCTTCAAGAGTATCTTCAGGATCCACACCGAGACGGGCAACATCTGGACCCATCTGTTAGGTACTAGGACACTTCATTCTACATATCTGTAGCTGAACCGGTTGGAAACAAATACATAAGTACATAAGTATGAGTCAGGTGTAAAACTAATCAAGTACGCTTTCATAAGTGCAGCTTTGTGTGTTTCTATAAACAAAGTAATTCATCAACTTCCACGGAGCTATTTTAGTCTCGAGTTAGGTCCTTGGAAAAAGGATTGGTTGTGTTGTTACCTTTGTTTGCTGTTTCGCAGAAATTGTGTAATTGATTGAGCAATAGCTTTAGTTATTCAGGTCCTCAGTCATTACTTTTAGTTTAGTGCTGCCATCTAGTGGTGCTTGTTCAAACTGGTCAGCCTAACTTACTGCACCAATCATAACACCGTGCAGGTTTTTGATGTTGCTTCTTTGATAAGTTACGTTGATAAGATTGCTCACAGTTAATTACACTTTACATTTGTTGTTGGTTATATGCCTTTTATTTAGAGGCAGACCAGCACACTCCCTAAAAATACAACTGTCAGAGATGCAACCAAAAAACAGTATAAAAACATAAGGGTGTCTAGACAATAGTCTTTTGCAACAGTCATGTGTGAGCATTTATATCTTGATGTTTTCTTAGTGAGCTACAAACATTGCTTTCAATAAACCTCAGATAAACATTAAGTCCAAAGTAAATGAAAATATATAATGTTACGTATAAACGTTCCTCTCATATGTGTCCTGTAGGCTGTCTGTTCTTCCTGTGCCTGGGCCTAATGTACATGTTCAGGCCCAACATGTCGTTTGTGGCTCCGGTTCAGGAGAAGGTCGTGATCGGGATGTTTTTCCTCGGGGCCATCCTCTGCCTTTCCTTCTCCTGGCTCTTCCACACCGTCTACTGCCACTCAGAGGGCGTCTCCAAGATGTTCTCCAAGTCAGTCTTCGTGTTAAACTCAATAATAATGTTTTTTTTCATTTAAAGATAATTAGAATAGACCGCATGCACATTTAAGTAAGAGAAGCAAGGCGCAAATTTGCCATCAAACAATTGACTAAATGTGTGTATGTGAATGCCTGGGTAGAGAACATTAGCAACTAGATAATTATAATGCAGTTTTATTTATAGGAGCAATTAGCTTCATAAAGTCTTAAGGCTACTTGTCATTGAACTGTTTTGCTAACACAGTAGCTTGTCAATGTATGCTCCGGTTTAATCTATCACAAATATTTCTTACTTTACAAATTACCCACTATTGATTTTTCTTTCTCTTTATTGTCTTTTCAACTATATTCCCCATAATAATCTAGTGATTTAGTTTTCTAGTTAGCATGTTCTCTCATTCAAATGAATAGGAAACGCGTGTACTGTTTTCCCTTGAGGAGCGTCTACCGCCGCCGTGTGTAATGTTGTGTTTGGTCGTAGGTTGGACTACAGTGGAATAGCCTTCCTGATCATGGGCTCTTTCGTCCCGTGGCTGTATTACTCGTTCTACTGCTCGCCCCAGCCCTGCTTCATATACCTGATAATAGTCTGTATCCTGGGACTGGCCGCCATCATCGTCTCGCAGTGTGACTTCTTTGCTACGCCACAATACAGAGGAGTCAGAGCAGGTACGATAATGCTTACGTTTGACCTGTATTGACACTCAATTAATGTATATGTTATGTCTTTTAGGTGTGTTTGTGGGCCTGGGTCTAAGCGGTGTAGTGCCGACTCTACACTTTGTGATCAGTGAGGGTTTGATCAAAGCCACTACGATTGGTCAGATGGGCTGGCTCTTCCTCATGGCCACACTGTACATCACTGGAGCCTGTCTGTACGCCGCCCGTATCCCCGAGAGATTCTTCCCTGGAAAATGTGACATCTGGGTAAGAAGATTTTTAAACGCATTGATTTTTTTTTAGTTTTAGTTAGTATTTGATATATGGGAAAATACTTAACTCTACTACAATTAGCGAGCTCTTCCATGTGGTCTTCTGACACTGCAAGGTCCAGCTACTAAATCAATCACATGATAGTTGCTGCCATTAGGGTATTGGACTGGCAGTAATTAAAAACAGATCAATATTGATTAGGCCACCATGAACAGCTCAAACATAACACACTATGAGCACAGTATATAATTAACACTACCCCCAACACCAAACTTTACAGCAAACGTATAATATTTTCAAATCCTTAATATACATTTCATTTATCTATATCATGATAATGTTGTTATACATGTTATAATAATAATAATTCAAAATGACCTACCCTTTTGTGCCGTACAGTTCCACTCCCACCAGTTGTTCCACATCCTGGTCGTGGCCGGGGCCTTCGTTCATTTTCACGGCGTCTCAAACCTTCAAGAGTTACGCTACACCGTCGGAGCGGGCTGCACCGAGGAGGGCAATCTCTAACCTCTCTCCAAGCACCGGTCTGAAAATACTACGCACACAAGCCAGCGCAGTGCTCGACAAAATGTGCACACGACAAAATCGCACACAGTTTATCTGCAGTGAAAAACCAGTGTGTCTTGTTTCAAAGTGTGCATCCTAACGCAGGGACACTATTATCAGTGAATGAGGAGAATTCAGTATTCACGTGTTATGAAGCCATGGCCTCTTCTTTTGAGGCAAATATTTTTCAAACGTGCTCTCGAGTTTGGGACCGGGCACAATAAACACGTGTTCTTCTGATTTTCAAAGTTTGATGAAGATGAGTTATGGCTTAACATTTTTAAGGGTGTGTGTTTTTAAAAAAGTGTCTTTGGAATTCTTCCGTTCTTGCGAAGCTCATTATTGTTGGTCTTTGGGATGGGAGGGTTGGTAGTTGTCACTTTATAATTCCATGTATATAAGATTTCTAAATTTTTGGGTTATAGATTTGTATAAAAAGTAAAAGCAAAAAAACAAAACAAAAAAGGTGATTGATATAATGGAGAATTGTGTGCAAAAGTTGAACGGATTTACAAGGTGCAGTTCTCGAGAGAGCAACAAAAAAGGCACAAAATTAGGTAATTTTTATAAAGCGGAGACAAAATTGTGCTCAAGTTTTTCAGGTAGCAAAATATTGCAAAAACTGGGGCCTCTTTATATGAAAAAAAAGTTTTATGCTCAAAACCAAATGAAAATATACTGTACCGTGTAAACCAGCCATGTATTTCTTTGTTTCATTGATTTTTACTTGTTTAAAGTAATAATTTGAAGTAATAATAATCTGATGCAATTACATAGGTCTGCCGTAAAACCTCTGTACAAGGGCCCCAGCTCTAATACAATATATTTCATAAACTTGATTAATTGACCTCAGCACTGAACAATATTCACATGCTTTTATATTTTGGTATTTACTTTCATTTATTATATAGTTTCATTTATGATTTCATTTATGGTTGTTTTGGTATCATTATAAGCTTTAATTACATCTGTTTCTTTATCAATTCAGTTTTCTTCTGAAAGATGAAACCAAAATTGTGCAAAATAAAACCTACCTTCTGTTTTATCGTGTTTAAGTTCATCCGTAAAGATTCAGTGGATTCTGCGGTTTCTCTTTGCATCAAACTTGCTTTTTAAAAAGTACTTCACTCGGTTTCTTCCGTTTCTGTTTTCTTTGATCTAGTTTCCATTAATTTATTTTGGGGGAGCGCAGTGGTTTGCTGAAGCACACTTTCTGTTCTGATCGGAGCGACTGATTTGCAATAGACCTTTATATCTGCTGTATTGTTTTAATAAAAGGTTTTTTGAAATCATATTTTTCTGGACTCTTTGTTTTTGCAGCTGTTGTGGACGTGTTCCTCCGTATACTTCCACCAACAGTTATCCCACGGGTCCAGGATACCCAAAAATGAATTGAGTAAATGGGTAACTCCAAAAACTGAAGTCACTTGAATTACCTGAAAAGTAATTGAGTTAAAAAGTCACTTAAATGACCGGAAAAGTAATTGTAATAGTATTAAAATATTGTCCAATTGTCCAAAATGTCCAATATTACAAAAACACAGATTTCTCAGCTGGGAAAACATGGTCAAATTATCTATAAAAAATGTTATCCCTAAAAAAAAGTTCTAAAAAGTAACCATTAAAAAAGATACTGGTGGTGACCAAGCTAGAAAAAAAGTTTTAAAAAAGTAACTTGAATTACAAGAAAAGAAATTGAGTAAAAAAGTAACTTGAATTAGCAATTGAGTAAATATGTACCAGTAACTTAAATGACCTGAAAAGTAATTGTAATAGTCCAATGTGTCCAAATTGTCCAATATTACAAAAACACAGATTTCTCAGCTGGGAAAACATGGTCAAATATTCAAATCTATGTCTTATCTATAAAATGATTCATGGTTTCTCATCCCCTAAAAAAAGTTTTAAAAAAGTACCTTGGAGAGTAAGTAAGTGAGAAAAAAGTAATTATCCTTGCTTAAATAGTCTTTTATTTCAACACTGCCCAATCATAAATGTTTAAGCTAGTATTAATACTATATTACTATTAATAATGATTGGACAAATGATTCTATGGTACTGCGTGTGTATATACTGCCCTACGCTGGACACACCTGTTACCAGATGATGCGTGGAGAAATAAAATATACTGTCTCTGCCTGGCCACTCTATTAGGTAGACCTATTCATATATTTGTCTCAATAGTTGTCATGGATGTATCCCTTCTAAGACCCATAGTTGATGTTGGGACGGGCCGTAACTTGATTGAATGTTTTGAAGATCAGTTTTGTGATTGCAAATTAACAAGACAGTAGTTCTTCCACTGATTTTATTTTCTTATAAAATGTAGACACTGAACAGACGAGTCACAGAAACATAACTCTAAACATGACTTATTGTAACTAGATCCATTTTTAAGAGAAATGTAACTTTGTTCATTAAAAACATGCCTCTTGAGCGTGAGAAACAACAAACGCTTTACAAATGAATGAAGAACAAAAAAAAGCTCAAACAGAAAATACAAGTCAACGTTGTTTTGAAGATAAACAATACATTTTAAAGCATGAACTATAAATACATTCTTTTTCAGCCGAGACAAAACGACAAACAAGCACTTTGGTCTTCCTCCTTAAACTCCAAATCAATACGCTAGCATGTTTACATTCATAGATAGAAACTGGTAATATCTATGCATAAAATTAGCTCAGTTAGCATAATGCTAATCAGGTAACAAAATTCTTTTCTGGGCATGATAACTTTACGAACCACAATTGGTTATGTTCAGTATGTTCAGAGCTAGCGTTAAACAGAAAAGAACACCTTCAAGCTGTTGAGGTACAAAAACAAATGTCTCGTCTCAGTTTTAAAAATGATCTTGTAAAGTGCATATCTTATTCACACTCATTCTAACTGCAGCGAACCACATGCACATTAAGTTTCACTGACAGCTCTCTGATCAAATAAAGGATCTTATAGTAATCCTTCACAATAATAATAATAATAATAATAATAATTTAAAAAAAACACTGCCAGTGGGAGCTCCAGCATAGACCATAGACATGATGTTTACACAAAATGAATAATAAAACATGTCACGTATGACCTGGTTAAATATGATTTTAACAGTAGTGACATATGGGGAGATAACCCTAAAGATGAAATATCAGGTTGAGCTGGTGTGAACGTCTAAACGTAGAGGATTGTTTATTTGCATTTTGATTTCCACTGAAACCAAGGTGAGTTGATCTAAAAATGGTGAGTGACCATAAATAAGAGGTTTGTTCAAAGGCTAAAGCTTAGAGAGCAGGACTGAGGAGCGACTGAGGAGCTACTGTGTCCAGTATATTGTCAGCAGCTTTTAAAACATATCAACTATGTTTTATAGTAAAATATTACTGTAATGGCATTTGATACACACTTAAGCATTCACCGCTATCTAAGGATTAACATGTGTCAACATTATGTTGCCATAGATACAATGTGAGACAAAAGCAAAACCAAAACAGGGTTGTAACAGAGTTTGATGTATTGTTTTCAGAAACATGAATTAAAAGGTAACCCCATACAACGTGTGTATTCGTAGCTTAATATCACAGCTCACTGTTGTGGAGCTGAAATGACCTGTGACCTCTGATCCACTGATACAATATAATACTTCACTGTGTCGTCTGTGTCCAACACAAAATGAAACAAACTAAAATTCAAATAAACCTAAGAAACACTGCGTGGGTAAATAAATAGTTATGAATTGCACAAAGTGTGAACATCGAAGGTCAAAGCACTCGAAATATGACCGTCAGTCGGACAGGGTCAAAGGTCACCACTCACTGTCATGATTTGATCTTCCACAGCTGGAAATACAAAACACAAAAAAAAGATACTTACTATATTTCTGACCAATGTAGTTTAGATGTTTAACAAAATCTGATTTTTTTTCTCCCGTGAATTACCTTTAGATTAAATCCTAGCAGGTCAGAGATGACTCCAGACACGGCAGACAGGATGACCACCTGTGTGATGTTGTAGAGCAGAGGGTTCATTGTCAGACCATACAGCCTGAAGGGAGTGTCCAGCTCCTAAAGGCAGAAGCACATGTTCACATGTATCCATCTAGAATATAGTGTATATATACAAATGGAATTATTCAATCAGAAACAGCAAAGTAAGGTGAAGCTAAAGTTTTTCATACATTTACATAAAGTATAATTTGGGTGGAATTGCCTCAAGCACAAAGTTTAAGGAAAACTTTACACTTAACTAGACCTGTGCTGTCGTCCCAGACAACAAGGCGTATAATCGGCGAAATGGCCCCATACGTCTGCCCCAACGGGCACCTTAATCAGACATTGTGTGATTTCTAAGGGTTTTAATATTGTTAACGAGCAATTAAGAGGCCCCGCCCCCAAACCATGACAAACATGGGAAGGGTCTATTTGACTTT
>JAVQKC010127114.1:0-19152 GCA_036025475.1 Philypnodon macrostomus
TCTCTCACAGTGGACATGCACCTACGATGAAAATTCCAGAGCCCTCCATGACTTCTAAGTGGGAGAAATAGCAAAATAGCAAGGTGTTCAAATACTTGTTTTCTTCACTGTATATTAAATCTATACGTAACCCATAAACAGTTTTCTGTTGACAGGAACTGGACCTAATTAACATTTGTCCAGCGTTTGAATTGTAATGTTACACAAGGCTAATCAAAAAGGCTTTTCTCTTGTGTGACAACCATCAGCTACAAAAGAAAAAATCATTGCACTGCTTTCAGAAAATTAGATTAAAAGACGAGCATTTATTTTGACTCAAGAAAAACATATTGATAACGGTGCCACATTAAAAATGACACGGAGATCAGTGACAAAAAAACCCACTAGCCCCTAAAAGTGAAACTATAATGAGGGCTGTAGTGTAACAACCAAACATGCAGGAGAGGTACAGGGGTATGACACATATCACCTCTTTAGTTTGAGGCTAATTACACATGCCAGGGTTTTCTTGGTAAATTCGGAGGCAGGTTGTTAAACTTTTTAGCAGGTTTTGTGATGAGAATCTGAGGGGATGTATTGATCTCGTTTTTGTAAGGCACCACTCAGTTGGATCTTCTCAGATGTGTCCCTAGTTGATTTTAACTAATCAGTCCAAATGTTGGCCTATTTAGAATAAAAATAACAGTATAATAAATGAATACATGAAAAGGGGGGTGTTTAAATGAGGAAGACAATGAACCCTGGTGATGACGAACTGCATAAAAGTTTGGAACATACAGTACAATAAATATAGACCAGAGGAAGACTGAAGAGGGGACATATAGACACTGTACATTCATGAACAGGAATAAGACAAACCCCTGCAGATCAATTGTACATTTGGCAAAAGTCTGCCATAAAAAAAACCTGGACCAGTACTGTCCTGAGGTCAGATGTGACAACAACAACGACAACACATCGCTCCATTGAGACATTACCTTAAGGTTTTCACTATTCCACCATGATGCTATTTATTATCAATGCATTCCTTTTAATATACTACTAATTAATGGAATAAAATTCAGTTGTTTGTCTAATTTTGGCAACACATACCTGCACCATCTCACATAAACCATGTACTTAGTTCCAAGGTTAAACTGAATTAAAATTAAATTAGCCTCATTTAGTTTGAACAATCAAAAAACTTTGTGAGAGGATCTGCAAAAAATGGAGGAGACCAAGCATCATATTGTCCACCACAGGGCCCAACTTTCTCTCCTGTGCTCTAGCCAAATTGGAAAAAGAAATTTCCCGGTCCATTGTCTGAGAAAAAAAGCAAATGAGAATGAAATTGTGTTTGATGATTATTATGATTATTATGATTATTATGGTTTCAAATTAATGAAACTTACCTTGGCTAGAGTCAAAGGTAAAGCCACCACCCTGGCCGCCGCCAAAGAAAGCCCTGAAAATGTTGTTAGCATCAAAATCTGGGGAGAAAATAAATAAGTAATTAATATTAAATAATCTTAAAACAGCAATGATTTAAAAAAATACTAACTGTTAGTAGAGATGTCACCCCCTACATTGTCCTTTTTAGTCATTCGATGTTTTTATAGTGTACTTTAATTACTAGGTACTTAACTGGTATTAAACAAGTGTAAAACATTTTTTTACCGCCACCATCAAAGCCGCCGTCATTATCCAGGTCATGTCCGTTGTCATAGCGAGTCTTTTTCTTGGGATCTGAGAGGACAGTAAATGCCTCTCCCACTTCTTTGAATTTCTTTTCTTCCTCTTTCTGGATTTCTGGTGTTGCTGAACTGTGGCGATCTACAACACAATATAACATAGATTTATATTCAACAAATGCATAAAGGACTTCTGCATGTGCCTTAAGACCAAAGCAGTACCTGGGTGGTGCATAAGGGCTCTTTTCCGATATGCTTTCTTGATTTCATCGTCTGAGGCGTTTTTACCCACTCCAAGAACCTTGTAGTAATCTTTCCTTTTGCTCTTCTTCAACTCCAACTGTGCGTTTTTCAATAAATGCTTATGTTCTAAAAGACATTAATTATGAACAAAAACATGTAATGTAACGTCGTTTAAATGTTAATTATTTCATCTAATCAGCAGCTCACCGGATGTCTTTTCTGCCTTGTAAACTTTTTCATAGTCTCGAACAGCTTCTTCATATTGCTCTGTGTCCATATAACTAAGGGTCACAAGTAAAAAGTCACCAATCTGCATGTTGTAAGATAGGAATAATATATAGTAAAGAAACAGCATTACCACTGTGCTCTTCTTAAATATGCCTTTGTGTATGTGTCATCGAGTTTGATGGCATTTGAGCAGTCTTCAATGGCTTGATTCAGTTTCTGAAGCTGTTGTATATTTAGACAAATATTAGCATGGACTTTTTAAAACTTTGTTATTTTATTTGTATGTTAACTTACTTTTGCTCCTGCTGTGGCTCTGTTGCAGTACAGTTTAGCATTAGTCTTGATGTTGTTAGGGTCTATTCCCAGTGCTTCAGTGTACAGCTGGTAGGCGGCATCATAGTTGTAGCTCTTGAACATTTGGTTGCCCTCCTCTTTCTTTGCTTTCAATGCTTTGGCATTCTGTATTAGACAAACAAGTTTAAATAGAGCCATAGACACAATATTGCAACTGTGAAGTATAGAAGTTTATATAGAATAGTGCTTACTCTGCAGGCTAGACGAGCCTTTTCGTGGTCAGGCGCCATTCGCAAAGCCTGGACAAAGAACTGTACTGCTTTATCAATGCAGTCCTCATAGTAAAGACACAGCCCTCGGACATACAGGGCATCTGCATTTGTGGAGTCCATTCGCAGAATATCACTAAAAAGATACAAGAAATCCAAGCGTAAACTAGGTGTCTTCAGACATAAACAAAATGTGTGTGCTGCACTTTGTCATATTCAATTCTTTAGCTATACCTTGCGACTGATTGGGCTTCAGGATATCGCCCCAACAGAGCCAGGCACTCTGCCTTGAGGATTTTGAAGCGGTGACAGGCTGAGGCCAAAGATAGAGCCCGGTCCATGCAGTACACCACCTGAACATAAAACAGACAAAGAATACATCTCTGATTCCAGATATCCCAGAACAGACTAATGTATGTAATGATGAGGCTGCTAAATACCTTTCTAAAATCACGTTTTACGAAGCCCAAATCAGCCATTCGCTCCAACTCCAGCAGTGTAGATGCATTTTTGTTCTGAATGAAAAATGATGTGATTATGTCCGGGTTAATTTAAGTCCTGTGGTAGAATTTAACCACTGACCAGGGAAACTAACCACTTTCATTAAAGGATACGATCCTTTAATGAAATCCTATGATAAAAAGGTTCACCTCCTGTTCAGCATCTCTGTTGCTTGGCTCCAGCTCCAGGACTTTCTGAAAGGAGTGAGTAGCTGCCATGGCATTTCCCAAAGACAGGTGGCACTTGCCCTCACGAAGATGACCCTGTGGCACACACTTTATTTACTAACAAGGCACTGCACAGTAGTTAAATACGTAGTAAATATAAAATGTAGTTCACCACACCACTTAAATAAAAAGTAAAATAGAAACTGTATGTAGTATCTGTATCTGTACCTTCATAAAGCAGTTGTCCAGTCTCACCGCCTGCTGAGAGTCTTCTAATGCCTCTCGAAAACGAAAGAGCATCATCAGGGTGGCTGCCCTGTTACCATAATAACTGGCATTTTTTGGGCAAGCATCTGAAGATAAGATGATAATTCACAAAATACAGTATGTATTACTAGTTTGAAAGAATAAAGACAAACTAACCAGTCACAACTTACCAATGGCCTTTGTATAATAGTTGAATGCTTCGGAGTAATCTTTGTTGCTGTAGAAAGCATTTCCTTGCTCTTTGAAGCCTTCAGCTTGCCTAGAAACACAAGAACCACATAAGTTATTGGGCTTTAAGTCAGGGTAAGAGCTGTATTCTGTAATAAACTAAACATAAATTCATCTTTTGTTTTCCTGCAGTTATTTCTTGGTCAGTGAACTTTATTTTTATAGAGATGTGGTGTCTCCTTGAATGTATTTTAGTGTATCACAAGGAACTAGGACAGCACATAGAGGTACACACTGTCCTCCTGGCAGCTCTGATACTAAACATAGCAGTGAAACTCACCTGCTACAGTCTTTTACCAAGTTAAAAATCATTTCCAGGCAGAACCTTCCATCTCCAATGAATACACATCATTTGGCTTATTCCAATACTGTGCAATAAAAGGAACTATCTATTTTTGGTATGGACATGTAAATAGAGCAGCAGAAGCAAAGATTACAATTACAACATGCATGGTGTTCTTCAACAGATACAGTTTTTGCTTAGATTAGATAACACTGGACTGTCCAAAATAACGATGCTAGTTATACACAATGTATTATTACCAGTCTGTATAAATCAGTTTAGAGGCCACTTAGGTCACCACAGAACTTCAAATGATAAGCCTTTTAGTGAATTCTATTTTCAAATTGATATTGTTTTAACATAGATGAATTAATAGTTTTCATGAAGTCTGCTTAATACATTGCGCGGGGTTAGGGTTAAACATTGAATAAATCCTCCGTGATGGCTTCAATGCCAGCGGTATAATGTTGGGGAATTACCCTGAGGCTGGAGCTGCTCAAAAAGAACTTTCTAGAAATACAAGCACTGCCCCAGATGATGACCGTATGTTTCTCTTGACAAAATTAGCTTTATATAAACAAAATACGAAGCGTAGTTGAGTTTAATTGGTATATGGTGTCATTAGTAATTAATTGTAGTCAATAAACCACTCGTCATTAAATAGTTTTACTCCAAATTTGATAAGATTTTGATGGCAGCGGGGGCATAACAATAGTTTGACCGTGTTTGGTCAACTCAACATTAGAAATACAAACAATTTCACAGACTATTTAATCAACAGAGAAAATAACCACTAAATAATATTAATTTGACAAAAACTGATCAAATCTTCGGTGTTAAATACAGCTATATAGACCCCGGTGACATCGCATGGAGCTGATCGTCCATTCGGCTATCGTACATTTCAATGGTTTTAAATTACTGTGGGAAGAAAATAAATAAATAAATATAGGATAAATACGTTAAAACACGGATAAATGTGTGTATTTACCGCTCTAAATCGGCCGCAGTGTAGATTGTGGGATCTGTGTCCACCGGTACGTCGATGTCAACAGCGGCCATTTTTTTTCAGGAAAGGACGAAGGTGACGTCACTTCCGGTAGATCATGCTGCAGTTTATGAGCGTGGCTTCGTCTTAAACGGCTTGTAAATGTAAATGTGGACTAAAGTAAAGATTTTCGGATAAATATTAAACTGTGGCTGCTGGGACCAAATGGGAAAGGAAATTTTCCAAAATGCCTACTTCCACTTTTGTCTTATATAATAACCAGGGCATGATGCATCTCCGAAAAAGGGACAAAGTATTATTTATTTTAGTGATTGGTTTATGTTATATTTTACTCTAACAGTCAATAAAACACACACACATATATATATATATTACTGGGGCGTAAATAAGTTGTGTTATTAGACCTTCCTGCTCTGACCTAGTTTTCATAATACCACTAGATGGCACCAGAGCGCCGTGAGAAGGCCTAGGATTGGGCCTATTAGCCTTGCTGCTAGGCCTTTGTTCAGAAAACACATGCCTTCAGCTTTTCTCAATTTTTTTCTCAGTTTTTCAAAAGTAGGCATAGGCACAAGTAAAATTTTGAAGATTTTCCATATAAATATTCTGGGAAATATATATATATTTTAAAACATGAATTTAAAAAGCTACATGGTAATTTAATGTGGGATAATTATAATTTAAGTCTCAAAATATGACAAAATGAATTATGGACAAAAACATATTTTACCATATATTTCAAACTGTATTTTAATCATATTTCATCACATTTAAATCTGAAGAAATGACAAGACAAATGTGTATAAAAACAACTATTTATACTTATTTATACTCAGGATACAGTATTGACATTTTAACACATCATCATTTACATTATTGCAAGTGGTGAATATTTACTTCTAATTTATTTAAACCAGTTAACACTTAAAAATACATATTGCTTAAAATGATTCATCACAACAATATGAAATGGGCTTATTTTTTTTTTTACATATTTTAAATACTAATGTATAAAAATATCTGTGATCGTGAGGATGAGGCGCAAATTAAATAAACATATGTTCCCTCTTCATAAATAAACATTATACTATTGAAATCCATTCTGCACAGACTCTTAAAGTTATTTCTATATATAGTGAATATTCGTGGCATTGTGTTTGGATCATTGCTGATTGTCACTTAAGTTCACAGAAAAGACATACATGTTATGCATACAAAAAATCAAACAATGCTGAAGACATGTTTGGCTGCAATGTGCTTTAAGTTGTGCCTGTCCAAAGTGGCTGTAGCTTGATCCATGTAGACTCTTGATGGAGGTATATTATTAAATGAGCATCTAGAGGGCTGAAATAAAGGTTTTTGGTAATAAACACTTAGTACCACTGACACATCAAAGTCTATAGTCCTATAAATAAAATGAAGATTGTTATGGCTTCCAGTGGGATCCAGACCCCAGAGTACATGCACGCAACAGTTTTTTTAATGACAGCTGAGCAATGGTCTGTCTGGGGTGAGGGTGCATCTTCACTGAAATTTCAATCCCCTCTTGGGAATTGTGCATACTGTTCTCATGATCTGAAGTGGCCAAAGTATCTGACAGGCCTCTGAGGGCAGGGCATAGTCTCCCGATGACACTTAGGGGTTGCCCTGTGCTTTGTCCTTATCCTTTTCTGGCTCAGTTAGGGCCATTTGAGGTCATGTGAGCCCATAACTTGGCTCTGTGCTAGTAAGGAGAGAAGATAATTGGTGTGTGCGTGGCTCTCAGAGGTCCCGGGGCAGGCCTGAAGAGGGTGGGGCTGATCAGTGGACCCTGGTAGATGGCAGCGGGACCGGGGGGCAGGCGCAGAGCGAGCGGTCCGGACGCCATAGTGCACAAGGCGGCGGGATTTAATGGGCTCGTCAGGAACCCAGCAGGCAGCGCCTTGGACAGCTGCTTCTGAAGAGCAAGTTTAGTCTGGACAGAGGAAAAACACATGTCAGCTCTAAAAGTGTGTTTGGACATGATGCCCATTGGTATCAGCTGATGTCGGTATCAATCTAGCTGACCGAACTTCTAATATTCAGGTTTATAAACAACTAGAGAAAGAAAAGACATTTTGATTTTTTTTTTTATGAGTTTCCTCAACCTTGCATATACAACTTATGAAATATAACAAAACATGATAACAAAATATTGGCGAATTGATATCACCCAAACTGGTACTACTACTTTATTAGGTAGATCTACTAAAGTTGCACTCGGTGTGGTCTGCTGTGGCCATAGTCTACATGACCTTAGTCAATAATAATGGGTCTTATATATTGCTTTTCTAGACACTCCTCAGTCACACTTGGTGGCAGAAGTGAGGCTGCCATTCTGTGCCTACGGTCCCTCCTGTCCACCACAGTCACACTAACACATACACGGGCAAGACACCACAACGATGGTATGTTGTAGCCATCATAGGCATCTATATTTATTTATGTATGTTGTTTGTATGTGCAGTGTCAACCAAAATAAAACCACTCAGATGTGCGTGCCAGTTTGTGACTCTTACCGCTAAGATGGCGCTGGGCTGTAGTTTATTATAGGGGGTGAACTTGGGCTTGACAGGCTTCCCGGCCAGGCGCTCTTTATGTCGCCTGCTGTTCATGTGCTGAAAGGGGACAAGGGTATATAGAATCAGATAAGATACTTTAGCAACAGTCTGCAGAAATTGAACAATGAACTCAATTTCAGGATGTTCTAGGCTAGGGTTTTTTATTGAGCCACAGAGTCCATAATAAAAATAAAATATAAAAACCTCACAATAGTAAAAATTCACTAAACTTATTATCATTTGTTCTTTTGCTGAATTATTGTGGCTGATATTGTAATAGTACATCCCTAAAATGCCTAACCAATTATATTATTAAGTATTTTATGCTGAATTAGCTTTTTACAAAAATACAATCATTTTCCATTTCAAACCGACCAACAAAGCACACAGATTCAAAAAAGATATATCAGCAATAGTCTTTACATATACAAATTTACAGTCTTTTTATACAGCCCAGTTCATCAGATGGGGCAGAAGGCACATACCTGCTTCAGCTGTGTCTCAGAGTTGACAGAGACCTGGCACAGCTCACAGTGAAAGGGCTGGCTGCTGCTCACACTCATGATCGCTCGAGTCTTGCTCCCGAGGCTCCGTGGCTTCATTCGGGAGGTGGGCCGTGGTGATGACGTCATCTTCATTCTCCGCTGTGGGTGAGTGCTGCTCTGACCGTCCACCATCTGTTTGTGCTTTGAACCTGGGAAAGTTGATAAAAGCAAAACATTTATCAATTGGAAGTCTTGATAGTTTTGGATTCGGAGAATTGAAATGGTCAGAAAATCTACTAAAAGTAATCATTTCAGACATCCCTATCGTGTAGTGGTAAATAAATGTACATAAATGGATTACAACCATCTTTTTGCTGAAACTAGACATCACCCAATGGCACAAGTTTGCAAACAACAAGCTTATAATATATATTTTTGAAAAAGTAACAAATAGTAAATGTCTATACCGCTGCAGTGAGCCTCTAGCTGTGAGCTGGAGTTCACCGTCACTTTGCAGGTGGGACAGTGGAGTTGTTTTTTGCTGCTCTTTGCCTCCTTCCCTTCCTCCATCTTCACTGATGCGTCATTCTCCTCCATGGAGCTGCCCTGGGAGTCAGAGGGTTGGTCCAAGCTGCACCCCTCTGCAGATGGGCTGTCCAGGGCTAGGTCAGAGAGCCGCGAGTCCGGTGAGACTTGAGGGGACAGCTCCGGGGAGTCTGAACATGAGGAGCACTGGGCTGGAGCGGGGGTTCCATTATCAGAGTCAGACTGGACTGGTTCAGAAGAGCTGCTTGAACCTAGAAATACATTAATAAACATTATGACAATAGATCAATAATAAGTTATGGATCATAATCTTTTAACACACGGGACAGACCTTCACCAAGGCACTGACCCTATTTGTTTCATTGACCTTTATTTAACCATGTAAAAACCACTGAGATCTGAGCAGGTATTAACCATTCAGTTTAAATCACACTTTCTATTATGCTTATCTAACGCCATTGTATTTTGCCATCTTCTTTCTTTTATGTTCCTGTCGTTTTTATCACTCTCTGTCTGTTCCCTGCATGTCATTTATCTGCTGCTTCTGGCGAGTCCAACTGTCCCTATCAATCAACAACCATGGCAACGGCTGCATGTAACAAGCTTATCATTATGTGTTTAGAGGGAAATTGATAGGTGCTGAAGCAAAATGGAAGCTGGAAAATCAATGATGAAAAGCAGTATGGTAAGGAAGATGGTGAGATTTGAAAAACAGAGCAAATGTTGTTTGAAATATGGAGAGGCAAAGCAAAACATGCAAAGTATAATATTGCATTTTGTAGGATTTCTACCTCAATATATGCACAGATTAACAAATACAAAATAGTGGTATGTCTGATATACTTTAAGGCTAGCTTTAGAGCTACACACTGCTACAACAGCGACAATTACTACCACTAATACTAAAAAAAACATATTACATATACACAGAAAAAATATATATATATATCGAAAGAAAGAACTAAATAATCTATTGAGTAAATTACTCAAGTAACGTTATTAACTGTCACCGCTCTGGCTACACATTATAATGAAAATTGATTATGTCATTACTGTATGTCAATATACATACAAACAGCGTTAGGCATTCATTGTTTAGATGTAAATATATTTATTGTGAACATAAAACAAAAGGTATTAAATCTAATGTAATTTTTACAAAATAAAGATGTTGCTATGTCATGACACATTTTACCAACATTTAATGTATTCCTTATGTACAACTATGCTTTATTTAGTCACCAAATGAGCCAGATTGTCCTAATGTTCTACTATCTAACCCCAAGGGGAAAAAACTCAAAAACACACACACTTCACTGGCAATGCCAATAATTTTGGACGCACGTTTGTTGTGTTGCTTCCACTAAAATATAACCCTAACCCTGATCCTGAAACCCCAATCTATAGCCTCGACATCATTTCTTAGATCCTATATTTAAGTTCTTGAAGGCTCCTCATCTAAATGTCTCATCTTGATGTATTTTAATTGCATATCTGACAGCACCAATGATAGCTGGACAGGTAATAGATGGTAATTATCCAGCTGAGCGGCAACTACCAGGTTTTAGTCCTCTCATCTTTTCAATTACAGTTAATTATTGCTATGATGAGGGCTGCCTTTAAAAAGATACAGTATCTACCTGGAGCATCTGTCACGTTGGAGTCCATTGGCTCGCGTTGGTCTTTCTCTCTGTCTTTTGGTGAAGAAGACAAGGAGGATGTGTTTTTCTGCCGGTTCCTCTGCGTCTCCAGGGCCTTCAGTTTGCGAGCGTGTTTGTGGCCCTTATAGTGAGCCTCAGCCTGGGTCTAAGATAACACAAGCCAAGCACTGAAACAAAGTGTGTTACAGCCAACCAACAATACAAAAACACACACAATCTTGTATGGGTATTTGTGAAGACAGCATAGGGCTCCACAAAATCTGAAAAAAAAACCCCAAAACAAAACATGAAATAACTATGATGGTATCACAATAAAGGTGATGGACTATATAAGGACAGCAAAGGCTTAGACGTAGCATACACATGAGTAAAAGTATAATTCAAATGTATTTTCTTGTGATACTACTGAGGAAATATTGATGTCAGTGGTAACTGGTCAAAACCGACTTCCAGATCGAAATTAGAACTACATTATGATGATTAAATTGAATATGTTAATTTCCATTTCTTAATTTGATTTATGGTTCCAGACACTTTGACAGTCAGCTGGGAGACAGGGCAATACCTTTTGTTTCTGGAAATATTGCTATAACAATAAATTTGAGATTTTGTGCAGCACTACTATACAATTATAAAAGTCTTATATATGTTCCCTATTGACTTCCTGAAATATTACTCAACATTGGATTTGTATGAAGAGCCAAGTCATCTTTCTGATCATTATTGTCGTTGGAGAAGTGAGCATCAGATCTCATTAGAGTTGAGGTTTTCTCACAGCCGCCCTCGGACCATACTCCATTCTTCTTCACTGATTCATTGTGACACAAAATGGCCCATGTCTGTCGTGATGTAACACAGTCGCTCAGTGTTATATTTGAGAATCCAAAATGGCTCTGCATGGCTCTGTAGATAGTCAGGGAGTGCTCAAGGAGGTTACCGTCAGTTTATTTCAAGGTCACCTCTATTGCTATTTCCCAATGTTTTCTTTGCAGTTTTTTAAAGTACAATTTGAAAATAAGTTTTACAAAAAAATTACAATACAAAAAGTAAAATACAAAAAATTAAAAAATAAAAATACTAGCACATTTATATTCCTTATATTTTTTTTCTTCCTACAACTGCACAAAGTGGACAAATTAAATATGGATCTTGGAAGAGCAGAGAAAATGACCTTCAGATTAGGCTTGTGTCTAAATTACAAACTGACATAAAAAGTTGTTTGATAATTGTAGATTAAGCTGCAAAAACCAAGCATGTAAATATAGCAACAACCAGTATCTTCACAACCAAACCTAATGCACAGACATTTTTTCTCTTTTCTTTTTTTTTGATAAACAGGAAAAGATTTAAAAGGTAATCGAGCCTGACTCAGCATAGAAGCTGTTTTTCAGCAGGTTCCTGCTCTGCAGAACATAGACATACACCATTATCATTTCATCCAATAACACAAGAACAAACATATTCAACACACACACGGTTGAATCGTGATACAGTGCATTCATTTATGCTCTGCTCTTCACTATCTTCACTGTTTCTTTCACTTTAGCACAGAATGTAAAGATGATGCATGCAGTTTGAGTGGGTAACAAGGCCAGGGGTAAAAAGTAAAAATATGTTGTTGAATTGAACCAAAGAAATACAAATTATTATTATTATTATTATTATTATTATTCCTTGTAGTATTTATTTTAAGCTTAACAATCTTGCTCTCCATAGTAATTTTAGCTTTGTCACCACAGACAACCACTCTGTCTGTGCTACATTCGCTGACTTCCGATAATTCACACTCTCCACGCATCCGCAGCACTTCTAAATAAAATGATTGACCACTTTCGCAACATTTTCCCCACAATGCTGCTACTATTCCATTAAGTGCCCCATCAAAAGACTACATTTTCTGCCCCAAAAGAAACTGAGGGCTTTTAATCTTAGCCCGATCCTTCGAGACTAGTCGTAAACATCGCCGTAAAAATCGATGGAGCTAATTCCGGGTGGGAAAATCACAATGGGCCTTTCAATTATTTAGCGTGGTACTATAGTATATGACCGCAATGCAGTGACCAGTGACACTAATGACCCCCATTTGTAAAAGGCAGCGAGCCCCAATGGATGGAGCTTAATGGAGACTCGTTTTAAACCCTTATAATACAGCCAACAGAGGGTCTCGGAGTCTCATTTTAAACCCTTATAATACAACTCACAGGGGGTCTCAGAATCTCATTTTAAACCCTTATAATACAGCCCACAGAGGGTCTCAGAGTCTCATTTTAAACCCTTATAATACAGCCCACAGAGGGTCCCAGAGTCTCATTTTAAACCCTTATAATACAGCCCACAGAGGGTCTCAGAGTCTCATTTTAAACCCTTATAATACAGCCCACAGTTTTTTCACAGATGACTTCTGGTATCCTGAACTATTGACTGTAATTATTTTTGCTCAAATACAAAGTAAAAATATCAGGTACTGCAGCTTTAAGACTGCACTACTGAAAAGTTATACATACTGTACATGAGTGCAGTTAAACTTGGACTTACTTTTATATTTAAGATTTGGTTTCTCACAAATCACATACTTTAGAAAACACCAAGAAGGATTGTTGCCACTTGAATATTATAACTAAAAATAATATGTAAAAAAAATATGATCTTGACCAGTTTGTGTCACCACTGAGGGTTAACTCAGTGACTGACTTATAAACTTCCAAACAGTCCTTAACACAACGACTAAACCTGTTCTCTCAGTCTGTGTGGGTCAGGGAGTTTACCTTTTAACCCCCTTCTTCCCACAGTTCTTCCCACAGTTCTTCCCACAGTTCCCATCAGACCCTGTGGACTGCTTCCAACAAGGATTACGTTTAAAAAACAGACGTGGGAAAGGAGGTTTAGTCAAAACCACTGGAACCGTGTACGTGAGAGAGATGCAGTCATATCAGACCAGTGTTTGTGCAGCAGCAGATTCTAGTCTTCATTTAAAGTCTATGGAGCGCAACAGTGCCCATCCCCTCTGGTTCCAGAAGTAAAAATCCATTAATTTTTGCCTTAGACTTTTGGAAAAATCCATCTATTAAGAATGGAGGTATTTCCAGCTCAAAGAATAGCTTTTCCTGTTTACAACTTTCAGATACATTTTTAGATTGAAAATATTGGCACTATGATTGTGAGATACCACAGAGCTGAATAGCCTCAATCGACATTTTAAACTCTTACAATATGGATTGCACTGTTGTGCTCTATAGGGAAGCAAAAGCGCTCTAGATGTTCACAGGAAAGGTCCCCGGATCAAAATGAGGGTTGGAAATTGACTGCATCAGAAGTGGCTCCCAAGTTCACAAAAGTAATACATTTTCTGTTCTTGATTAGTAACCCTATGTTCTGTACTCAGGGTGTGTCCACAAAATAGGAAGTTAGTAATAAAATGTTCCCATGTTATTGCTTATTATTGACTATATCTGAATTCTTAGTCAATAATTCTGACTATATTTGAATGCATCTAATTTCACGTAAGTGCATTTTCAGTACATGACTGTATATATAGGAGTTTTTCCTCATGCTAAAGTTTTATTATTTCTTTCCAGTATGCCACCGACTACAAGATGGTCGCTGTTGGGAACTTGACAAATGGAACTAAGATCTACCAAAAGGTAAGAACTTGAGTTAATTATTCGATTTCATGATTAAGATGATCGAAGAGAGAAATCAAGGCGGGGGCCTCTTAATTGCTCGTTAACAATATAAAAACCCGTAGAAATCACACAATGTCTGATTAAGGTGCCCGTTGGTGCCATAGCAGTTGTGGCAGACGTATGGGGGCATTTCGCTGATATACACCTTGCTGTTGGGGATGACAGCGTAGGCCTAGTTCAGTATTGGTTTTAGTCCCTATGTTTAGACCTGGTTCAGTCCTTGTGTAGTCTTGGTTTTGGTTTCATACCTCCAAACCTAAAACATTTTTTTGAATGCACTTAATATGGTTTCTGGGGACCCCCTGCAGTACCTTCAAGAACACCCAGGGGTCTCAGACTTCACTTTGGGAACCACTGATAATATTGTATTGTTTTAAGACAATTTAAACAGTATAACAGGGCATTAAAATGTTGACTCAATGTAATTTCATTCAGTGGTAAAAAATTGTGAAGTGTTATGTGAACTGAATTGGCTCAGCTCTTGGTGACTAGTTACTGTGGCCCACTTTGGACTGTGGATAGGTCAGTTTGACCCAGCCTGGATTTGCCAAATCTCTAATGATGAGAAACACTAGAACTCAGTGGTGTAAGGTTGGGATCATGGTGGTCCTGGTTAAGACTTGGTTTACACCTGGTTTAGACCATTCCATGTTCCTTTAAGTCCTTGCATAGACCAGTTTATTATTTGGTTTAGTCCTGGTTCAGTCCTGATTTAGACTTATTTTAGTCCTGGTTCAGACCCGGTTTAGTCCTGGTTTAGACCTGTTTCAGACCTGATTTAGTCCAGGTTTAGACCTATTTCAGACCTGATTTAGTCCTGGTTTAGACCTGATTCAGACCTAATTTAGTCCTGGTTTAGACCTGATTCAGACCTGATTTAGTCCTGGTTTAGACCTGTTGTGTTACTGAGCTGCTCTATACTGTATGGTTGAACTTCCCTTATACAGTAGTTATAATATTGTACATGTCTTGTCTGTAGGGAAGTAGTGTGCTCCCATTGCCCCCGTGTGCAGGGCATGTGGGCAGTTGGCTGTGGTCCACAGTGTAGTCAGCACCAGGTCAGTTCAGTTCGTCTGCTTTACAACAGCAAGAGCTCTGTATACTCCTGCAGATACAACTATGGGACTATATGAGACATTAGGGGGAAATGGGGACAGTGGGACAGTCCTAAGTCAAATTTGATCCATACATAAACTTTCTCCAGTTCACTGAATATTACTAAAGCAATAGAGAGTAGGCTTTCTGATCCATAGCCATGTACACTGTCAGCCAGAATATTCAGCACTGATCCAATAGAGATCCCTCATGATAAAAAAAGACTGATTTTCCTAATAATGAGTGATTATCCTTGTTTTGATATTCACTATTATATACGGATGCTTGTAGTAGTGTTGTTATGACTTCAAGTGTAAAATGCAATCCAATAATTAGCCTTCATTTGCTAAAGCTTCTCAATAGAAACGTATTTGTTAGTCTCCTGGTCAATTGATATTATAAGAATTGCTGGTATAATCAAGCATGCTTAATCCAAAATGTAGAATGTGAAGATAAACAACTATGGTGACATTAAACAGAGTTGTTCTGTTAACACAGTCCCATTTTATAATATTGTCTTGTAGGTTCCTTATGGTACAGAGACTGATGGGATGAACATCCTTGGCCTGGTGCTGTTTGCGATGGTGTTTGGAGTTGCTCTGAGGAAACTAGGAGAAGAAGGAGAGGAGCTGATCCGATTTTTCAACGCCTTCAATGAGGCCACCATGGTGCTGGTGTCCTGGATCATGTGGTCAGTACCACTGCCTATTTGTGTGATAATATCCTTAACAGTAAGTACCATGGCAAAGGTAATACTTTTTGGAATATAGCGACAGTTAAGAGACCAAAGCAAATATGATGCTCATTGATGCAGAAAAATGCTGAAAAGTATGCTATACTAGTGTAAATAAATCATCTGGACTAGGGCTTAGAGTTACACTCTAAACCCTAGTCCAGATGATTTAAAACCTTGTTTTTATTTGACAATCTGAAATGAACCTTCACAGACAATACAAACAACTGTGAGGTTGATTTTTACTTTCCCTCATTGCTCTTCTTTTGCCTGATTCACACTGAATGCAGTGTGGGTGCAGGTGTTGTACAACCTTCAGTAGAAAAAGAAACCATTGAAGTCAATGTGTGCATTCACATCAGCTTGGGTGCAGTGCGCTCCAGTCAGAATACAGAAGAATACTATTTTCTCATGCGGTTTCACACTTAATGTGTGGCCCTGTGATCATGCAAGTGTGAATGTAGTCCACAGGAACATCTTGACACTGGCCCTGCACCTTTACTATATTCACTGTGAATGAGGCGTTCAGTGTGTATCTGCCACAAGTGCAGTATGGCTGCCACATCAATAATAACATACTAAGTTAGTGTAGCAGTCTACCTTTTGATGTGTATGGCAGCAGTTGAGATGCTTCTGAGTCCAAACTAATTGCCTGCTTGTATTCCCAGGTACATCCCGTTCGGTATCATGTTCCTGGTGGGCAGTAAGATTGTGGAGATGGAGGATGTGGTGTTGTTGGTCACCAGTTTGGGGAAGTACATCTTCGCCTCGATCCTGGGTCACATCATCCACGGAGGGATAGTCCTGCCACTCATTTACTTTGGCTTCACCAGAAAAAACCCTTTCAGCTTCTTATCCGGGCTGATCACTCCCTTCACTACAGCCTTTGCCACATGCTCCAGGTACAGAAGATATCTTACACAATATAAGACCATGAACTCTCTAGGACTGTATCCCAGTAAAAACGTTGACTTCATTGTGACTGCTTCATAAATATGGTATAATGTAATCTTGTGTGCAAAAAGATATTTTCATGTATTATAGGTTTGAAATCATAATATTCCTAAAGCTTCAAGTCAGCCACATGCATTTCTTTTTTCTTTTTTTCTTTTAACCTTTAACCTTTATTTACCCAGGAAAGTCCCACTGAGATTCAGAATCTCTTTTTCAGTGGAGTCCTGGCTACCCCTTTTTTCAAAAGTGGGGTCCCTTGCTCATAGTGATTTTGTGGACAGACCAATCACATGCTGTTTATGAGCCGCTGTGGTGTGTGTTTTGTTGCCCGTGTCTCATACAAAATTTGCTAATGTGTAAAATTGGGCTGTGTGCATGTATGTGTGGCTTTCCAGTGTCATGCCTAGTGTTTCTTACTATACATCGGTAAACTCCGCCTTTGAAGAGATCTTATTGTAAAGAAAGTTAACAGTAGTAATTAGCCTTTTAATTATGTGTCTTTCTCACCTCTGTCTCTCCCCAGCTCAGCGACCCTGCCCTCCATGATAAAGTGCGTAGAGGAGAATAATGGTGTGGACAAACGTATCAGCCGGTTCATCCTCCCGATCGGAGCCACGGTCAACATGGACGGAGCGGCCATTTTCCAGTGCATCGCTGCTGTCTTCATCGCCCAGCTCAACAATACTGAACTCAACGCTGGACAGATATTCACCATCTTGTAAGACCTCCATCCCAGACTAAGTAGATTGTTACAGGTGCATATGTATTTAGTTTGGCAGAGCAAAGTTTACTAAGTCATTGTATGTATAGTGTGAAGTTATGATGTATCTAATACATTGCCAGATAAATTATTATAGATGGCTCTTCCTTGTAGCATAATAATAATAATAATAATAATAATAATAATAATAATAATAATGCATATATGTTTTATAGCGCTTTTCTAGACACTCAAAGACGCTTTACAATTTCAGTCGTTATTCATTCATTCTATGGTCACACTCGGTGGTGGTAAGCTTTTATAGCCACAGCTGCTCTGGGGCAGTCAGACTGAAGCGTGGCAGCCATTCTGTGCCAATGGCCCCTCCGACCACCACCAAACAATCAGCCACATTCATTAATAGGCAATGTGGGTTAAGTGTCTGGCCCATGGACACAAACATACTACAGTATGTGTCCCTGGGGGATTCTAACCGGTGACCCTCTGATTGCATAGTGTAATCTCTAATGTTTTCAAGTAACTAAAAATGTCTCATTCCAGAGTGACAGCAACTGCGTCCAGTGTAGGCGCAGCAGGGATCCCAGCTGGAGGCATCATCACCATCGCCATCATTCTAGAGGCTATAGGTCTGCCCACTAATGACCTGTCACTGATGCTGGCTGTGGACTGGATCGTGTGAGTAAAAACAATCACAGACACACAATGTACAAAGAAAGCTAATGAGTATGGGTGGGCAATGCCAGTGTTCATATTAATTATAAAGGAACATAAAAAGTATTATGATTGGATGTATGTGTGAGTTCATTAAAATTGTTATAAAATCAAAATCGTGACAGTATTTTTATCGACCACCCCTACTAATGAGAATACTGTGATACTAATTGTTAATTGGAATGATGCAACTGAAGAAGTGGTTACTGTGTATACCTTGACCTGGCCAACGAGGTTTGTAGAAAAAAAATTCTTTCCGAAAGTATTTGAGCTTGAAGATGAGGTATGAGCCATGTGTTTCAGATAAGAAGACAGTGGAGGAGCTGGAGCATGTTTGTGTTCTCTAATAAGTACATCATTTGGACAGCTTATGTTTGATGTTTTGAAGATTAGGTCAGATGTGTCCAGATTGAGATGTTTTGGAAATGTACAGAGGAGGGATAGTGAATATATGAAGATGAATGCAGAGGTTCAACCAGGAATCTCCCTGTCCTGTCCCTCAGCTCACTGAGCTGCCTATATTTAAACTGCCAGTGTCTCCCATTCCTCAGCTCTTTTTCAGATTCGAGTTGCTAAAGCTCCAACCTATCCCCTCCCAAGCAGCTGATCCATCTCTCTGTCTCATCTACATGTAGCAATGTTAGATCACTTTCCTCCATCACTATTTTAGTCCAAGCTCCTCTGTCCCATCACGTCCTCAGCAGAGTCATCTCACTGACTCATGCTCCTCTGTCCCATCACGTCCTCAGCAGAGTCATCTCACTGTCTCATGCTCCTCTGTCTCATCACGTCCTCAGAGTCATCTCACTGTCTCATGCTCCTCTG